>CAHIKZ030005631.1:1222500-1227500 GCA_903632075.3 Acanthosepion pharaonis | reverse complement strand
AAACAGCTGTTATCTACGATGATTAGAAATTTTTGATTCAGTGAATTTGTAAATGTCAAAGGGGCATTACGTGATCCGTATGAAGATCTTTCTCTTACGAAATCTTATCGACGTGGTATAATAGGTTAGCAAACGTGTCTAGCTAAAACAGTTACGACTGAATAGCGAGTTCAATCCTTACTGAGTGCCCCATACTTTCGTCCTTGTGCCACATCTAAGCTACCCTTAGAAAATTTAGAATTAGCATTAGGCTTCTGAGGAGTAATGGATATCAGCTCGGGTTGAGGAATCGGAGAGCCGAGTTCGAATTCCAGTCGAATCCATTACATTCATTTACGTGCTAAATAACCCTGGGAAAGGTATGAAACTTCTTCTGTGGGTAAATAGCAGGACAGACTGGATTCTGTATCCTTGGATGGCAACTTGTCTACCGTAGGAAGAAATGGCAACCTACTGCGGGAAAAAAAATCTGCCTCGTCAGTCATGTATCGAAAGATACATGATCGCCTAAGCGTGTATCACACATGGCATATATAACTGACTGACTGATTAGGCGTGCGCTAAACTCTTAGTGTTTGTCGAAGGACAGAGTCTCGTCTGGGGAGGTAGACAAACCCGGGACAAACTACGGGAAATTTTTACTCAGAAAAACCCACGTTAAACCGGCCTTGTGCCACATCAAGCTGTGTGGGGTGCTCGGGTAAATACCAAATCTTATGATTGTCTTGCTAGCATCCACTACCAAAAAAACAAAACAAAACCAAAAATAACAAACAAAAAAAACCCAAAAAAAACAAAAATAAAACAAAACAAAACAAAAAAAAACAACAATAACTAACTCAACAAAACAAGTGTCCACTTAAAAACGTGTCACAAATTCAAAAGAAAATAGTTTAACCAGTAAAACATAATTGGACGCTCAAAATCAACATTACACGCTATTAGCATTTAACGAAAGTTGTCCTTATTAATTAGGAAAACCTTAAAGAAAAATATTTACCACTTACCACAATAAATGTGCTGATAGTTTTAAATAATTGATTGGATAAATTATTAATTATTCATTTAAGATATCAAAATTATGCTCCTCAGACAATTTAAAGATATAAACCCATGAGTAAATCTGAAAAACAAGCCTGTAGTTTATCAATATTATTAACATTCAAACAAATAAAGGATAAAGATAACATGGAAAACATGTAAATAATCAATATTCTATTGACAAGTAAAATTCTTGGGTTGTCTTATTATTTCGATATTTATTCACATCTTCTTTAAAAGAAATAATGATGATCAGGTAAATAAACATAGACATATTAATAAAACTTTTAATTAAATCTTAATACAAGGTGTCCATAAAGTTCGTGTGCAATTTTAAAAAATTATAACTTTATTTGTATTTGCGATAGAAATAATCTGTAAAAAGCATTAGAAAGAAGTATATTTTTTAAGGTTTTATTGAAATTTTATTAAAGTTTCCACATGTCCTCCATCATTAGCAATACAAAGGGTAATACGATTTTGCAGTTGATGGAAAGCATTTCCGTAATGCCTGAAATCCCATTAGTTATTTTAGCTATACTTAAAACTAGGTCCATTAAATTTTATAACATTTTTTACAGATTATTTCTATCGCAAATATAAATAAAGTCATACTTTTTTAAAGTGCACACGAACTTTATGGACACTCTGTATATATTAATTAATTGAATATTAATATCGTTGTTCGAGTTACTTTTATCTTTATATTTATATATGCACATATGCAAACTTTCATTACGGATAGAAGCTGCAAAGAGGAACAATCGATTTGTTTATTTCATTACGAGCATTTACAAAGAGAAACGATCAATTAGCTTATTTTCATCCCCTGTCTGGTGGTAAACGCTTTCTGGTGGCGCCAGGGGTGGCAGTCCCGCCATAGCCACCGAAACCATGATATCACCCCTGGTCGGCGGCTGATGAAGACAGTGTATTGCACGTGCTAACACACGTTGTATGTTAAAAATTGATATACACATATTCACTGATCATTCAATCAATATGTCAGTGTATGCATATACACATCTACATAGAGATCATCTCTGTAGAGATAATCTAAAAAATAGCAAATGGAGTGACATCAGATAAATGTCGAGCCTTTGTATGTTGTCCCTTCTGTTGTATAAAATCAAAAGTCATACGAAAATATTTATACCCATGTTTATCATGGTGAAGCTGGAATATCGTAGAAACTGATTTGTCATTGAAAGGTAAGCATTCCTCAACTGAGACAAAGAGTAAACATCTAACAGTTCTATTAACATCTCAAAATAACAGCGCATAAAGGTTCTACTCACTGTCACTGGAGCAGTGGCAAATGAATACGAAGTGTTACGGGACCAGCTTGAATTAAGATCAGTTCCATCAAAAAGCTTTGAAATGATTCAAAATTATACGAATTACTTTAGTGTAGGTACTTCCACAGAAATGTGATACCTATGGTTTAAAATGAATTTTTACAAATGAAAAATATTTCTTGATGTTTTTATTTTAGTTTTAATTTCAAGTAAATAGGTTAAATTTAATATTTCCAATAAATAAAATACTTTGCTTTTATTATTTCTGTGGATAAACATTACTTGAGGAATATAAAGTGAGCACATTTTTATATAATTTGTAACTACCTAGCTATCTTAAAATTTATGAAAATATTCCCGTAATCTAATATTTTATTGAATTTTAGTTACTTTGGCGTTAAATTTACTATAGTTATCACTCTTATTTTCTAATAATGACGTGTATGGCGTCCGTATGTACAAAAATCGGCACGTTCTACACACAAAAATTCAAAATTCTTTTTAAAATATTAGGGGTCGATGAAATTCCGTACATTCGGTTAAAAACTAATATTTTCATATTGTCTTCATTTATTCGCTTTTTAATTAAGTGCATATTTACCAAAACCGGTTAGTGTTGAGACTGAAATGATTGTTTTGTCGACAAGAAAAAAATTATAATGGACAAGAGAACTTATAGAAAAAGTTCTTTGTTATTAACGTCTTAGAATATTACAATTCATTTTAGCTGTACAATATTAGTGTTATACTGATACTATTTTACATCACATTAGTTGTACAATATTATTTTTATACAGATAATATTTTATATCATCTTAGTTGTACAATATTAGTTTTATACAGGTAATAATATTTTAAACCATATTAGTTGTATAATATTAGTTTTATGCAGATAATAATATTTTATACCATATTAGTTGTATAATATTAGTTTTATACAGATAATAATATTTTATACCATTTTAGTTGTAAAATATTAGTTTTATGCAGATAATAATATTTTATACCATATTACTTGTATAATTTTAGTTTTATACAGATAATATTTTATATCATTTTAGTTGTACAATATTAATTTTATACAAATAATAATATTTTGTGATGATGTGCAATATTTTTCAGCTTAAAAACTTTCGAATTGTAGATCAGTTCGGCTTCTTTTGATTCCTCGTTGTGATGCAATGGTCAGCAAGCTAGATTTGTAGATCATTAATTATGAGTTCGATCCCAACTGGGTGTCTCACGATTGTGACCTTGATTCAAAATAAATTTATCAAGCAGCAAAACTGCATTGAATTTCAAAATTATGTTGATTTGGTCAAGAAGAGTATCTCGATAAAAGCTTGTGTTGATCTTTCAACTATTTACACCGAAAAGCATGTGAGAAATACATTAAGGCGAGCAGAATTTTGTCAGTAAGATTGCTTAACAGATATAGAGTAATAATTATTATCAATAAATAAAAAAGGTCGAGATATTTATCTCAACCGACTAAAATTTTATGGTCGAAATAATCGACCCTTAGGAACGTTAACATCAAGAAACTTTTGGTCGGTTTAGGTAAGCATTGTAAAATTTTTAAATTATCTATCTATCTATCTATCTGAGATGAGGTATTATGTACACTATTTACATTATTCGGACTATTGTCCTCATCTTTGTCGCCATATTTAATACAACGTTTCGGCCTTTCAGTATCTGTCTATATTTCTGAAATGAGGTATTATGTACATTATTTACATTATTCGGACTATTGTCCTCATCTTTGTCGCCATATTTATTACAACGTTTCGGCCTTTCAATATCTGTCTATATTTCTGAGATGAGGTATTATGTACACTATTTACATTATTCGGACTATTGTCCTCATCTTTGTCACCATATTTATGTCCTCAAGGAGACATGGCACAGTGGATAAAGGCGTTAGTTAGATCCAGTGACAGGACCCAAAGAGTGTGAGTTCAATACACGGTTAAGGCAGTGGAGAATTAACAGGAGGTAACTGACAACGTACATCCATTAAACATGTCACGTGGTACTAGAACAGTCTACCCCAGTGAGCGAAATAAAGGGTTCAGTTTGACATTCCAACCACCCGAAGAAGGCCGGAGCGTACAACGGCCGAAACGGTGTAATAAATATGGCGAAAAAGATGAGGACAATAGTCCGAATAATATATATATATATATATATATATATATATATATATATATATGTAAATATATGGATATAAATCCGACAGTATGAAAGAAAAAATACAGAAAAACAAAATTCTGAATATGCATTATTAATGTTAAAATAAAGTCGACGTCGGACGTTTCGGTCTATTTAAGACCATCTTCATGGACATTTTCATTTAAACATAATTAACATTATAACTTATAACAATTTAACACAAAAGACGATGGACATAAGAGCCCAACTAATTCAAACAGTTATCTGTTTGAATTAGTTGGGCTTTAAATGAAAATGTCCATGAAGATGGTCTTAAATAGACCGAAACGTCCGACGTCGACTTTATTTTAACATTAATAATGCATATTCAGAATTTTGTTTTTCTGTATTTTCTTTCATATATATATATATATATATATATATATATATATATATATATATATAAGTGTAATTTGCTCTTTTATTCCCGGAAACAATAAATCATTA
>CAHIKZ030005631.1:985000-1217500 GCA_903632075.3 Acanthosepion pharaonis | reverse complement strand
CTAAATACATAATAGAAACACCAGATCAAATGTAACAGCAATGTTCAATTTATGGATGAACGGTAGACTTACAAAAGGTGTAAAAAACGATACAATGAACCAAAAAGAGGCAAAAAAGACTAATGGTGTGATGATTCAAGGGACCAGAAGGTTCACTTGTGTTTTTTATATATGCACTTCATATATTTAGCATATATGTTTAAAATGATTAGATTAAGTCAAATATTCCCCTAGAGACACCATAACCCTTGGGCCTGTAGAGTAGCCAGCAATCCAAATCCTATTGAATGCCTTCGAGATATCTAAAGCCATAGACTGAGCCTTGCCGTTCTTATTAAAAGCCTGATAGACAAATTCGGTAATAATCGTTAGCACGTGTCTCCTGGTATATTTTTCCCGTAACAATTACTGCGGACACGAATATGAGTCCAAGTAATAAAGGGTAACACAAAACATTATATAAGACAACCGACAATGTATGTATTAGACAATGCCAATAAAAGACAATGTATGTATAGACAATGCCAATAAAAGAAGAAAACATTTAAACTCTACATAAAAAAAAACATTAAAACTAAAGAATGTGTTTGTTGGTATGAAGGTTGTGTAGATATCCGAGAGAAAAGTACAGCAATTCCGCATATATAACACGCATTTTTTCTAAAAAAGGGTGCGTATTATGCACAGGTAAAAAAAAACATCTTTTAAAAATTGACGTTTTATAGGTCGATTTCAGTTGCGAAATGACTACTTCCCACAAACATACGGCAATTGGACACTAACATTCGGCGATTGCAAACCCATAAGAATATCAAATGCAATCATACACCCCTGGTAAAAAATCTTAAGACCAGATACAAAAGGGTTAAAAAAAAAATACTGCTACTTTAATCAAAATATATCTGCGAAACACTTACATTTAATTAGAAGATGTAGTTTATCAACAAACAAGTGAACATTTTAAGCTTTTAATTGATTAATTTAAACAAACAAACTGGACAAAAATTTTAGAACTAGTCAGTGTGCTCATAGCATCAGGCCATGTAAATAAAAATAGCAAATACAGAACAAATACAGAACAAATACGTCACAACGGCAATTTAATTCTCAATATATCCTCCATTTTTGCGAATTACTTCGAAAATTCACTTTGGTATATTCATTATTAACTTCTGCATGAGGGTGATTGGGATGCTTACCCAGGATGCATAAACTGCAGCACGAAGAGCATCCACAGTTTCAAATTGTGATCCATGTTTATAAACATTTTTTGCCATCCATCCCCAAACATTGTCGATTGGGTTTCGATCTGGAGAGCGTTGTGAATTGCAGCATTGTCCTGCTGGAAAATCCAGTTTTATCCACGTAGATGAGGGCCTTCAGTAATTAACGATGCCTTTCTTAACGTGTCAGTGTAACTAGCAACTGTTTGACGACCTTTTACCTCCAGTAACTCAAGAATTCCATTGTACAAAAATGAACTCCGGACCATAATTGATCCACCTCCACTGTATCGTGTTGAGAAAATTTCTTTTGGATGCCAGTAACCCTGAAAACCATCTGGGACATCAAGATTGAAATTTTTCTCATCGGAAAACAACACTTTCTTCCATTTATCAATATCCCAAATTTGATAATCGGAAACAAATTGTAAACGGGAGATTTTATGGCGAAGAAGAAGGCGAGGCCTCTGCAGCCGTTCCAAGTTCTTAAACCCTTTCTTATTTAAATGCCGTCGAATTGTTCGAGAGCTGAATTCAGCATCTCTATTCGCTTTTATCTGATTTGATGTTAGGTTTGAATCACTGTTAACTTCTCGCCTAATGCATCTGTCCAGAGATGGTGAGATTTTATTGGGGCGACCGCTTGATATTTTAGAAGCATACACATCCGGATTTTTAATGGTTAGCAATGACAGTTCTGCTACGGCCAATTTCATTTGCAATGTCTCGTTGCGAAAGACCACGTCTTTGAAGTTCAACAATCCTGCCCTGTTCGAACTTTGTTAACATTTTACCCTTAGCCATTTTAAAATCTGAAATTTAATACTGGAAATAAGCTCCGTAGATGTCTACACGCCTGAAGCTATCAGCATACTGACTAGTTCTAAAATTGTTGTCCAGTAATTTATTTTTTTCACACATGGTCTTATCTTTATGACCAACCAAAAAAAATCCTTTTTCAATGTTTGTTTAAATTAATCAATTAAAAGCTTAAAATTTTCACTTGTTTGTTGATAAACTACATTTTCTGGTTAAATGTAAATTTTTCGCAAATATATTTTGATTAAAGTAACAGTATTTTATTTTTTTTTTTAGCATTTTTTTCTGGTCTTAAGATTTTGACCAGTTTATGTATCTAACAGTACTTACAAATGTAAAATAAAATAAGAATTACTATAAAACTAAATTAGAATAATATTATTCTATGTTTAAAACCGTATTTTAATAAGAGTAGGAAACTGGCCGTAATGAAATTAGAGAGGTACAATTTATAGGGTTTGATTATCAAAGAAGAGGTGCGTATTATGCGTGAGTAGAAGCATTTTCCCACACTTTCAGCACAAATTTTGAGGTGCGTATTATGGATGAAGGTGTATTATACATAGGGAATTACGGTAATACATTGAAAGTGAAGTGAACGTGCACAAGAGGGGGACACATTTTTCCCACGTGCGACAACATCTTAATGTCTAAGAGAAAAAAAAAGGAAAAAGGATGAGAAAATATTATTTCCTTAGGCTTAAGGAGCGTCTCCCAGCGACGGTTTTTTTTTTTAGTAAAGTCAAGTGGGGTAACCCACAATCTGTTTACTCGTATTTATATGTTGTGTGCGTGGTCATTGCATACTTTCTTCTCTCTCCATACACAAATAACACGATGCAAATCCTGAAGTGCTTGGTAAATTTTTTCAATGTTTGTACACACAAGTTCAGGATTAAATAAATGCACCCTCTTTTTATGCTCTTGGCTTTTCTGCTCGTTCAGTTATTCTTTTATTTTTTTGTATTTGTTTTGATATTTTAGTTTGTTTTTGGGTTCATTCCCCCCCCCCTCATTACGCATTATCGACAGATTTTTGCATATAGAATTTTATAATCGTTTTATAATCGTTTATGTTATGGAGTGTTTTTATAAGTTCCCTTAGAGTATTGCAGTATTGTGGTATATGGAGGATTAAATGATGATAGATAAGTTCCTATGGTGGGTGAGCAAATTGTAATGAGTGAATGGGCCGTGAATCTGATCGGTTAGGTATAAGATAGTAAATGATGACTAGCCTAAGCTCATCCACCTCCATTTTCGTCCTTGTGCCATAGTTGTATTTTATATGCAATATATCTAGGCAACTGAGTAAAAAGAGAAGAGAAAGTTACAGAAATAATCTCATAATAATAATAATAATAGTAATAATCTTATAATAGAGAAATAATTGCAAGACACTGAATTCGAAACAAAAACACAATTGAAAACGTACCTTTTATGAGGTTAAGTAGGAATAATTATATATAAAAAAAAGGATTTCCTGTGATTTTATCTCAAATACTTCATGAAAGGCGAAGGAACAAATTCATCATCATCATCCTCGTCATCATCATCAGGTCGAGTATTCTTCTCCGATTCTCCTGACTCATTTCTTCCAACCATCTCTGTCAGACGTCACCGTGGGCAGGTCCTCCAGATGACATCCAGAGTCATCTATAAATTGGTCATTATAGGTGTGATGAGGTCTTCCAACCGATCATTTGCTGCGCGATGTGTTCCATAGAAGAGTGTCACTCACAAGTTCTGACTTACTTTTCTAGGAGTGAACAGCTAGCCGAGGCCTTCTCTCTCTTAGAAAAACTGAGATAGGAGGAAGATGCCCATACAAGTGTTTCTTTGTTGGCTGTTTCTTCCAGCTGATGTCCAATGCAACTCGTAACATCCTTGCGTATGTTCCGTCAAGTGATGCTTCTTGGTGTTTCGTCAGTGTCCATGTTGTTGAGCCGTAGAGCAAGACAGATTCTGCCGTGGCCTTAAAGAAGTTAATGAGTGACACTTATTTGTCAGCATTTGCGAATAAAATTTGGTAATGACATTTGGAATGTGCTGAATTGCTAAAAATATTTTCACGATGTATCTCGTTCCATCATAAAAATATCTTCTAATCATGGTAGATTGTAATTATTATTATTATTATTATTGAGTGAAAGAGAGCAAGACAACAACAAAATGACGGTGGGGTTTGATTGATTGATTGATTCTTTTACAGATTATTAACATTTTGTGGGTTATTTAAAGCCGGGTTAAATAACCCATAAATTGTTGATATGCCGTTAAAAAAACAAATCAATCAATACCTGTCTATATCTCTGAGATGTAGTATTATGATTATTTGCATTATTTACAATGCTCGGACTGTTAATCTCATCTTCATTGACATATTCACAACGTTTCGGCCGTTGTACGCTCCGGCCTTCTTCGGGTGATAAAGGCGTTGGTTAGATCCAGTGACTAGACCCAAAGAGTTGTGAGTTCAATACCAGGCCACAGCAGTGGTGAACTAAAACTTGGAGAGTTGAGTTAAAGGGAAATAACTGAGACACCGGGAAGAGGCATGGCACGTGGAACTAGAGCAATCTATCCCGGTGGACGGAATAAAGGGTTCGGTTCGAAATTCCAATCTCGTGAATAAGGTCAGAGCGTACAACGTCTGAAACGTTGTGAATATGACAATGAAGATGAGGATAACAGTCCGAGTAATGTAAATAATGCAAGTAATCAATCGATTTAAAGCCGAAACATATTTTTGACTTGTAAGAATAAAACTTTTTTTGCGAGTAAATATTACAGTAAAAATTTTTTGAGAATAACTATGCTTTTTTTTTTCAAATAGAATTCCTACTATTTAACCTATAGCTGGGAGAGAGAGGATGGATTCATATCCTTTCCAAGGGTATTTGTGCGTAAGTGAATGGAGCAAACCCGACTGGAATTCGAACTTGGCACTCCAGTTTCTTATTCCGAGCCGCTATCCATTACACCATGACGTTGAGGTCGAAATATACGAAGCCCAATACACTCATCATGCCACTCAGTTTGATAAGGGACATGCTTCACAGACAGATATGCACGATATGATGGCAGGTTTTGATAAAACACCGTATAACCTTACAGATAGAAATACCCTCATGTCGGGTAAGCTAGTCCTCTGAGAAGGTTTTCAATTGAACGTGTTCTCGGGTATCTAGATGTGAATCACAAATCTCCTTGGTTACCTCATCTTTCAAACTTAAAAAAAGAAACATCTCTTTCGACATCTGACCATCATGTTTCCCTCACTACACTCGTTCTTGAACAGAGATGCACACTGCTCCAGCCCCTAGAGAGCATGCTCAACTGTTTAAGTACAGGCAACTGATAAACAACTCTGGTA
Source organism: Acanthosepion pharaonis (assembly GCA_903632075.3). NCBI lineage: Eukaryota > Metazoa > Mollusca > Cephalopoda > Sepiida > Sepiidae > Acanthosepion > Acanthosepion pharaonis. The sequence goes on along the minus strand of CAHIKZ030005631.1, from coordinate 1,212,082 downwards.
TGTAACAACGTATTTACGTATTAGCTCGCCCTAATTTATGAAAGCAAACTATGCTACAAAACATCTCAACTCAGTTAATATGAGAAACTATGAGGATGATATCTGGTATAGCACCAGAGAATTTATTCATTCATTAATATTGTTATTATTATTATTATTATTATTGAAGAAAGTATCAATTTTTTGGCGTTAAACTAAAATTCAAGTCAAAATGCTTCCTACAGATATTATTACCACAAAGTTATTTCATCATAAAAGGTTCAGTCTTTTTTATTTTGAAATACATTGTTCCAATAAAACCAGCAGCACTAAAAAGCAAAGAAAGATTACATTGTAGATAATGTTTTAAGCAATATGAGCAATGAAACTGAAATTGCAGTTGTTGGATTAATTATTTTAAAATCCAATTAATCACATGGAAAGATGACGCATTCTACTTTTACTGAAGTTAAATTCATACATAAACTTTAAGAAAGAAGGTTTATTATGAAATAATACATTTAGTTCCAACCCCAAATGGAGAAAAGCCGTTTTTTCACCATTTTATTTGTAATATTTTAATATCGTAATATTTTAAGATTTGTTACCATATGAAGTCAATTCATAAAGACAAAGTCCACCTTCTGATCACTTTGTTTTAAAATTCAATTATCTTCTTCTAAGATGAATTACTATGAACAAATTCTATTTGTATCGAGTTCTCGCTTCATAATTGCATATGGCATCTGAGCAACAAAAACGACGATGGAATATCACCGCTTCTATTAAGGGAGATAACTTATCCTAACTTAAAACAAAAGAAGGCGGACAACTCAAGTTTATAGGAAAAATTCTGTGCCTCTGTACTTATTCAAATTGACTCCAACTAATGCCGCAATAGAGCCATATCTCAAATAATTTTTAGACTTGTGTTTCTATTTGGATTTAATAAATGTAGCGCTTTTTGCAGGCAAAATGAACAGAACAGATTTTTTTTTCTTCATTTATTTTTTTCTTCTTCAGTCACCTTTTCTTGTTGAGTTCGAGTTGTTTCTGATTGTACTCAGTCAAGTGATACACGCTAATGCTTAAGCAATCATGTCTCTTTCGATTCATGACTGACTAGGCAGAAGATTCATTCGCATTGGGTCGTCGTTTCTTTCTGCGGTAGCTGGGTGGAGAAAAGAGGGATTTATACCATTCCCAAATAGTATTTGCGTGTAACGGACTCGACTGGAATTCGAACTCAGCTCTACTGATTTTGCATTCCGAGCCGTTATCCCTTAAGCCACACCGCACATTATTGACTTTTTAAACAACATCTTTCAGTTGTTTTTATAGATTATATAAGAAAATGGGAAATTTAACAGTTTAACATTGTAAAATGATATTCAGTCCTTATGTGCTTTGTGCATTGTTACTGATTTCTCAGAGGATATGTTATTCACAAAAAGTATTTGATATATAGTCATCATATTCATGTTTGAAGAAAACTTTATCTTTCAATTCATCAGTGGATCCGGAGAAATTTTCAAAACAGACCTCTGTGAGAAGAATGTATAGCGGGAAAGACTCCCCAAGCCGGGAGATTGGAATTACTGCAGTGCAACTAGGACTGGGTTAATCCTACTCTCTCAGCCCGAGTTATGTGCCATGCGTAATACACGCTTAGACGATTATATATCTTTCGATACACGACTGACGAGGCACATATTTTCCCACAGTAGGTTGCCATTTGCCAGCTGCTATCCAAAGCTATAGAACCCGGTCTGTCCTGCTGTTTACCCATAGTTGGGAGGAGGAGAAGAGGATTCATACCTTTCCTAAGGGTATTAGCACGTAAGTGAATGTAATGGATTCGACTGAAATTCGAATTCAGCTTTTCGATTCCTCAATCCGTGCCTCTCTGCTTAGGGTGTCTTTATTTGGTGGCACGAGAAATTGTTACTACCGGAGACGTCCAGGCTGTAGTAGGTCTCGTGCCAATTCGTGATTTATAGTAACATTGAAAACAATAAAATTTCGCTCACGGTGCTTGAGAAATATACCTGAAAAGATATCAATAATATCAAGGTATAACATACTACATTTGACTTGAATGAGGAATTAACATTATTATATGCCTTTCCACTATTTACATTATTCGGACTATTGTCCTCATATTTATTACAACGTTTCGGCCGTTGTACGCTCCGGCTTTCTTCAGGTGGTTGGAATGTCGAACTGAACCCTTTATTTCACTGGGGCAGACTGTTCCACGTGGCATGTTTTAATGGATGTCAGTTATCTCCTGTTAATTCCCCCTCTCCAAGTTCTCCACTGAGAACTCACACTCTCTGGGTCCTGTCACTGGATCTAACTGTGCCATGTGCCATCTGTGCAGGAATTTCTGGGTATTATGTCGGCTGTTGTACGCTCCGGCCTTCTTCAGGCGGTTGGAATGTCGAACTGAACCCTTTATTTCACTCACTGGGGTAGACTGTTCTAGTTCCACGTGCCATGTTTAATGGATGTCAGTTATCAGTTATCTCTTGTTAACTCCCCCCTCCAAGTTCTCCACCACCTTAACCAGGTATTGAACTCACACTCTTTGGGTCCTGTCACTCGATCTAACTAACGCCTTTATCCACTGTGTCATGTGTCCTTGAGGACATCTGAGTATGAATTTCTGGGTATTATAGACCTAATGTCTTCAGCAACCATATTTTACCAGTGCTCATATTGCATATGTCTTTCTATTTGGACAAGTATTATCATATTTGTTGTTATTCTAATAATCTTTATACTCACGCCCCACACGACTTGACATCATACTCATTAACTTTAAGCCTAACAATTTATTTAATCGACGGATTTAGTTGATTCTCATTTTGATTAGGGGACATTTTATGTCAGATAATACTTATCAGACTTATTCATCTTTGTGTTGCTTGTCCGTTTCTTCCACTGAACAAGATTTGGTAACTTTTCAGAACTACCAGAGCTAGAGATTGAACTCACAGATGATATGGAACCAATGTTTTACTTAATATTTTAATCCACTAAGTCATGTGTTTCTTATTGAAAATCAATTTCACCCGAATTCGAACCATGATTATAAATTATATAGTATATATATATATATATGTAAATTATATATATATATATATATATATATATATATATATATATATATATATATATATATATATATATATATATATATATATATATGTAAATTATATATATATATATATGTAAATTATATATATATATATGTAAAATATATATATATATATTATATATATATATATATATATTATATATATGTAAATTATATATATATATATATATATATATATATATATATATATATATATATATATATATATATATATAAATTATATATATATGTAAAATTATATATATATATATATGTAAATTATATATATATATAAATTATATATATATGTAAATTATATATATATATATATATGTGTTATATATATATATATGTAAATATATATATATATGTGTGTATAAATTATATATATATATATATTATAATTATATATATATATATGTAAATTTTATATATATATATATATGTAAATTATATATATATATATATGTAAATATATATATATGTAAATTTTATATATATATATATATATATATATATATATATATATATATAAATTATATATATATGTATGTATGTGAATTATAGTAGGTAGAGTAATGAATAACAGATTGGATTGCATTCACTTACGTGCTAATATCCTTGGGAAAGATATGAATCCTATTTTTCTTCCACCAACTATGGATAAATAGCAGGACAGACTGGGTGGCAACTGGTCTAGGAGAAGGACAACTCTGGATTCTAAAACCTTATTTGGGGACCTTGTGGCACGTACTGCACCAATTTTCTGTATTCGGCCCTTCAAAAAGTGTGGATGGTTCTGCACAAAGCCTTCACAACTATAATCAAATCATATGTGCTGGTGTCGGGCTGTCGGTTCCTAGGAACTGAGCTGCTTGATCCTCATACGCCGGTAGAGTCGAATATATATATGTATATATATATATATATATATATATATATATATAAAAATAAATTAGACATTTATTTATTTTTTGAAATTCATATGGGGTAGGTATTTATGAAATAGATAAACCGTGGAAGTTTATCAATATTGATCGGTTATCAATTTCATTGTGTAAACATTGATTTAATAAACCTAATGCAGCGAATACGAGAAGGTGTTAAAAACTTCTCAATTAAATGACTTGCTAAAACCTATAATTTAATGATCCCCTTTGGGGTTGAGACGTGATGTGCCTCTGTGTACGTGTGTTAAGCGTGTGCAAACGTTTCCAGATAAAAATAGCTTTTCAACTGTGTATTTCGTCTTAAGTTAAAAACAACAGTGGTGGTAGTTTTACAACCGCCTAAGTGCTCAATATCAGGGATAGAACGTATATAAAATATACACTGAAGTTAATCCCCAGCAGCGACAGTCTGATACATGCTTAAACTCAATCATCTTGGATTGATGTTTACGTTCAAGCATGAAACAGAATGTCGCTTTTGGATGTTGACTTCAATGTCCACATATATATATTCAGTTCAGGGTTCAGTTCGACATTCCAACCACCTGAGGAAGGCCGGAGCGTACAACGGCCTAAACGGTGTAATAAATATGGCGACAAAGATGAGGGCAATAGTCCGAATAATGTAAATAGTGAGAATAGTTTTCATTTAAAAAAAAAATTAATTAGAATAATTAATAAACTTTTAAAATTCTTTATTCATTTTTGCGGTTAAGTGATATTGTTATTAAATTAAGAGTGTATTTAATAATCAAAAATGGAAACGCTCACTACAATTCGACGATGCCCAATATTTTAAAGAAAGAATTTAGTATTTATTCTTTGTGTGTATAAACGTGTCGATTTCTGTAAATCCGAATGTCCAAATGCGACATTGTCAGAATATAATAGTGTAACTATAGTAAAGTTAAAATTTATTGGTAATTTTCTAATGTTTCCTCAACAAGTGTCTTCGTAAGTTAAGCTATTAAGCCAAAGTATCAAAGTACCTAAAATCCAATAAAATATTAGATTACTTAGCATATTTGTTACCATTGGAAAAAAATGTTACCCTTTGAAAAAATTTCTAAACATAAGTATTGCAGAGAAAATGAGTGAAATGTAAATAGAAACAATTGGAATTTCGAATTCATTTCACTGGTTTATTTAGTGGTAATCATTATACCATTCTGCACACTGAGGGCTTACACACACACACGCGCGCGCACAAACAAAAACGCATACACACACACACATACACACAAACACGCCTAAATAGACACACGTACACACACAAACGCATACATGTACAACATACAGTATTTGTGTATGTATTTATTACAGATTCCCAGATGGCCTGGCAAAAACGGGAGAAAAGTGATTTAGATCAACAGATTGCTGACATTTCCAACTCTTAACAGATGACAAAAATCCCAATTGGTTTACACTATTTTTCTGTTAAAAGGCTCAGTGACAGCACTATGAATATTTGCAGGCTTTCTTCCAAGTAAAAATATGCACTAAATATATATATAAAGATAGATAGAAAGAAAGATAGATAAATAGAAAGAAAGAAAGATAGATAAATAGAAAAAGAGAAAGATAAATAGAAAGAAAGATAGATAAATAGAAAGAGAGAAAGATAGATAGATAGAAAGAAAGATAGATAAATAGAAAGAAAGATAGATAGAAAGAAAGAAAGATAGAAAGAAAGAAAGATAGAAAGAAACATAGATAGAAACATAGATAAATAGAAAGAAAGATAGATAATTAGAAAGATAGATAGAAAGAAAGATAGATAGAAAGAAAGATAGATAAATAGAAAGATCGATAGAAAGAAAGATAGAAAGATAGATAAATAGAAAGAAAGATAGATATATAGAAAGAAAGAAAGATAGAAAGAAAGATAGATAAATAGAAAAGAGAAAGATAAATAGAAAGAAAGATAGATATATAGATAGAAAGAAAGAAAGGTAAATAGAAAGAAAGATAGATAAATAGAAAGAAAGATAGAAAGAAAGATAGATAAATAGAAAGAAAGAAAGATAGATAGAAAGAAAAATAGAAAGAAAGATAGATAAATAGAAAGATAGAAAGAAAGATAGAAAGAAAGATAGATAAATAGAAAGAGAGAAAGATAGATTGATAGAAAGAAAGATAGATAAATAGAAAGAAAGATAGATAGAAAGAAAGATAGATAGATATGTAAGTTGTGCGTGCGTGCGTATGTAACATAATTATGAAATACTCTGTTTTTCTACAAGAAGTCGACCTTAACCTGTATCTGTACTTTTCACCTTGCAACGTCTGTCGATTGACGATTACTCAAGCTTTATCGCTTGGCTCATATTTTGTATGGTTTGAGAAATTTCATCAACTCATGAATAGGACCAAGTCTGAAGATCAATATAACTCTTTCGATCCAAATAGCCTCGAAGGAAAAAAAACAAAACAAAACTCTTTGTCTAAATTTCTTTTCACTAAAAAACATTATCGGATAGGTTCAGTTTTGTCAAAATTTTCTTTCTTTTATTTATTTCAACATTCAAGCATTTATCCACAGAGAACAATCGAATACTCAGAAAATCATATGACTTTAGAGAGAAATGAAAGCATTATATGGTTTTTGGCATTAAGAACACTTGTTTTATTTAATTTGTTGTTGCATGTTTACTTGATTTCTTTCAAATATCCAACGTTACCCAGTATAAGAAATACGTTTTACTTTTAAGTATTATATCTTATCCAGTAAAGATATAAAAAAAAAACTATTGCTTTCATTTCCATACCCAGTGTAAGTTACAAACATTGATCTGTTGTACATGAGAAATCAGATTGATATAGAAGTTCTATATTAAATATTAAAGGGCGAACGGAGCGAACGCTACGGCCCCGTACCGGTTCCTCGCTTCGCGCGGGCACGGCCCGACCGACCCGGTCCTCGGAGCCAATCCTTCTTCCGAAGGTACGGATCCATTTTGCCGACTTCCCTTACCTACATTGATGCCATCGACGAGAGGCTGTACACCTTGGAGACCTGCTGCGGATGGTGGATACGGACCGACTCGAGAGCTGCGAAAACCGGACCCGGATTTTCCAGGGCCGCCGAAAGCGCACCGGACGCCGCCCGAGCCGCGGAGCTCTACAGGTATCTTTTCCGTATCTCCAGACGAGCCGATTCCGCGGACACGGTCCTTTACGAAGAAGAGAGAACTTTGAAATGTGCTTTGAGTCAAGTCCCTCCTGTTTAAAGCTGTATCTGTCGCCCACACCTATCACTCACAAATATATCACTATAATAAGAATGGAAATATTTTTGTGTAAGTCTTATTTGATACATTTGTTAGATGAAAATTTGTTTTCCAGATATAAGAAATTATAAGATAAAAAGTAAAATAATATCCTGCTGATTTCGTATGAAGTATATTATTTATACACAATTCCAAATCTTTCCCCGTCCTGGTAGCATCTGTTAATGTCACAGCTATGGGCAAATAGTTAACACCCAAACTTGTGTAAAAAATGTTTTAATACCAGAAATACTTTGTAATAATAATAGAAAAAATTATTACCAGCAATAATTTTTGAAGGAAAACATATTATCAGCAATAAAAATTTTGTCGGCATTAAATAACCCATTGAGGTTGATATACCGTAAAATAAACCAAACCAAACTAAATCCAACTGCAAGGCCTCTGATCATTTAGGGTCTGAGCGATGGGCAAATAGTTAACCCTCCAAACTGGGGTCAAATACTAAGAAAGTGTAAAAATAGGTTTTAATACAGCAATACTTTTTGCATAAAAATTATTACAAGGAATACATTTTTGAAGAAAAATTATTACCAGCAATAAAAATGTTGTCGGCATTAAATAACCCATTGTGGTTGATATGCCGTAAAACAAGCCAAACCAAACCAAACCAAATCTTCCCGCACGAATTTTTAGCGCGCATCTGGCGAAACATATGTACAAAAATATTCATCAAACATGATCAAATTCAGTCACATGACAAAACTCACGTGTGCGAGCAAAATTGTTTCACACACACACACACACACACACACACACACACACACACACACACACACACACACACACACACACAATTCTTCTAAAAACAGCCAATAAATTTTACTTTCTATTTTTCTTATTCGGTTTTATTCTTTACTTTTCTGATTCTCACTCACATTCGCATCTACGTCTCCACAGGTAGACATGCATATACACATACACGTACTTCTACCCACATCGATGTACCCCGCATCCACTTACGCACCCCTTCCTTACACATACCTGTGTCTAAACTATTATAACTTGTAATACAGGAATTACTTGTTGTAATTTCCGGAGTATCTACAACCGATCATCCACTTTCAGTATCTTTCCTTCTTTTATGACTTTTCCTTCTTTTCTTTTTTTTTTATAGGGGTGTTTGCGGGTCAGGGAGAAGTGAAATGGCACGATGTGTCAAGTTCTTGTCTTTTATTCAACCCCAGGCAATCAAAATTTCTCACTCGCTTACTACTGTCTAGTGTCTCGTATTTTTCGGCCCCTGTTTCATGATTGACTGCTACTAATCTGAACCACTCCTATTTGCCATGTACATTCACTTTCTGCCCGCGTGTCTTTCAACTTTTTTTTTCTGTCGCAACTTCCAAATCTACAGGCAATGATTCTCACACTTTGTCATTGCTTTTCAATCATCAGGCATTCGTCATATTCATTACAGTTTCCCCCCTCTTACAGTATATTTGAAGTATTACAAGTATTTTTGTAAGGTTTATAATATCAGGTCATCCCATAAGTTCTGTCCGAATTTTAACTTTTTGTTAAAATGAACGAAATTTAAAGAGTATTTTATAATGTCTAATGGAGCTGAACATTATTTTTATGTTTAGATGCATTTAAACTGATCAAATTTTATTCCAGAGAACAGTAAAATTAAATTTTGTTTGATTAAAACCCTGCTAACATGGAAATACCCAAGAATCATTTGAGGCACATAATGCTTTATGAGTTCAAGAAAGGAAACTCAGCAGCCGAAGCGGCTAGAAACATTCATTCAGTTTATGGAGAGGAATGTGTGAATGAAAGAACTTGCAGAAGATGGTTTGCAAAATTCAGAGATGGAGATTTCACCCTTGAAGATGAAGATCGAACCGACGTCCAGTTGAGTTTGATGAAAAGCTTCTTGAAGCAGCCCTTGAAAAAAATCCTGCTTTATCAGTTGAGGAATTGGCAGTGGTTCTCAGTTCAAACCATACAACTGTTCATTTCATCATCAACAACTTGGAAAAGTTCCTAAACTTGGAAAATGGGTTCCTCATGAATTGTCTGAAAACAACCTCAAATCCCGAGTTGACATTTGCTCTTCTCTCCATTCTCGCCAACTTGTTTCACCTTTTTTGGATAGACTTGTGACTGGCGACGAAAAATGGATCTTTTATAGAAATGTTAAGCGTCGTAGACAGTGGCTTGGTAAAGGGGAAGGACCCCAGCCACAGCCGAGAAGGGAACTTCATGGGCAAAAGGTTCTTCTTTCAATCTGGTGGGATCGCCAAGGAATAATCCACTTTGAATTCTTACCACCTAATACAACAATTAATGCTCAAATATACCGTCATCAATTAGAGCATTTGAACCAAGCTTTGAGGGAAAAAAAAGACCTGCTCTAGTGAATCGAAAAGAGGTGATGTTTCATCAGGACAATGCGTGACCCCACACAGCAAGAATCACGTCACAAAAGATCGAAGAACTTGGTTGGGAGAAAATTCCTCATCCACCTTATTCTCCCGATCTTGCTCCTTCAGACTACCATTTGTTTCGTAGCTTACAGAATTATTTGGAAGAAACAGCTTTTGTAACATAGGAAGAGGTTAAAACTGACATTTGTGAGTTCTTCGATTCAAAGCCAAAATAATTTTACAGTAATGGAATTAGTAAGCTTGTTAATAAGATGGAAGGAAGTCATAGATAATCAGGGAAAATACATTGTTGATTGAATCTGTAATTAAATGTAACATTTAGTCACTTGTTTTCTTTATTCAAAATTCGGACAGAACTTATGGGATGACCTGATATTAAACAATTGGTCACGTCACATTTCGCTTAATGTATTGAAGTTAAAATAAACGTTTACGGTTTACATGCATGTCATATCTACTTCATCCTCCATCATTTCATCTTCATTGGATCAAATCTGTCTGCACGCTCTCTCTCTCTCTCTTTCCCTCTCTCTCTCTCCCTCCCTCTCTCTTTCCCTCTCTCTCACACACACCTTTCTCCCTGTTTATGTAAAATTTTATCGTTTTCCCTCTTTCGTTTTTACACTCAGACTCAGGTATTCACGGATACGTACAGACATTCTCATAGCAATTCAACAATTTATTTGCAAGCATTTTCTACTGTCTAGAATTAGTCATTAATATCACGTTGCTTTATATTTGCAGCTATTTCAATTTAATTCCAATGTAAACCGAAGTTCCTTCCCTGGCAACACATAAATAAGTCCTTTTCTTTTATTCTTTCCTTTTTATTTCTTGCTTTCTTTGAAATACTATCTATACCTCTCTCTTTTCGCCTTTTTCTTCTACATCCGTGTCACATTTGTTGCACCAGCTGTTTGCTTCTTTTATTGAACTTTTAATTTTGTTGCTTATCTCCGTCGACGTATTCAGTGCCAACTGACATTTTAGTGTCAAACGGTAACTAAGTCAAGTGAATCCATTTTTGGCAGGTATATCGTTTGCAAGTTTGCTGTCGGTGTTCGAGTCTGAATAGAATAAAGGTCTATAGAAGCCGAATATCTATATTTATAGGAAAACCCATTTCCGAAAATTACTGTTGCGATAAAGAATATATCTCACTATTCCAGACGTTTAGTTTATCGATTACCATTTTTCATAACGATAAGTATGATGTACTGAAGAGTGGGGCATCTTACTTATGAATATTCATGATTTTATAAGTATCCAATCAAAAAGTCGGTAGAAGACAGTGAGTGTAAAAGAATTGTTCAAATCTTAGATGAATATTTATGGACTCAACCCCGATTCAGAAAGGATTTAGACTAGTGGCTCCCAACCAATTTTGGGAAATGCCTCACTTTGGTATTTCTAAAATTCTGCCCCATCCCGTAATATTTAATTCTTACATATTCAAAATATTACTTAAAAGGCCATTAACTTGGCCTCTAAACAAGCTTCCAAAGACCATGGCGTCCACGAAAGAGAAAAATTAAAAAAAACAAAAAGACAGTTAAATATATATATAGTTTCAAAATAGAGAACTGAAAAGCAGAAATATAAAATATTTGAATGAAAACTTATTCTGTAATATACTTTGATCATTTTAATCATGAAATAATAATGCAAAATGAAATTTGAGCCCACGTTGTTATAGTTAGCCGAAGGGTGCACATCCTACGCATGCCCCACCAAAATATTACTATGTCCGACCGGTGGGACATACGCCTCACGATAGGAATCATTGGTTTAGACAAATTAATCCACTATATACACGTCAGTTTCTAAGAAAAGAATTTTTGGTGAAACTACAGTAAATTTTTTTAAGATAACGAAGCAAAAAGAAACCATTAATTTAATGGAAATAATGATTTTATATTACGTTTGCAAGAATTTTTGGGAAATGTCGAATGAAACTCAGATTTCTCAGACACAAGGCGAAAAGGGTAGAATTACGAACGGATGATTGTGTAGCGGCAGTCTCTCTAAACTACAAAGCAGCTTCTTTGCATGGTCGATAATTAATGCGAAACTTTTTGAGGGTGAATAGCTGTGCAAATGCTGGAGAGCGGAGAAGACCGTCTATTTTCGAGCGTAAAGATCAGTAGCCGGAATTTTTCGTGTCAATGTCTTAGTGATGGATCACAAGTTCACATTAGCCCCCCTCCCCTCCACGCAATCACACTCTAACACACACACACACACACACAGTCCTCCTTAGTGTCAGATGACATTCTGAAGCGGCGCCACTTGTCGATGCTCAAACTTGTAAACGGCTGGATTTTGAATAATACTGATTTTAAAATCAACCAAATCCTTCCAATTCAGAACGTTCACACTTTTTCTGTAACACGTACATGCCATCTGTCTGCTCTTATAAGTATAAAAAGTAAATTTATTTAGTCAATAAACATCTACGGAGAAGAGTTCGCTAGCACATACGTTTATACAGAGAGAAAGTGGAATGAGGCCATGAAAGTCTGTTAAATTGTTATGATGTAATCTAATTCACCCAGTAACGACTGGCATTTTTTTCTCGGAAGCACTTCGAAGTTGGTGCAGGCTTCTTTTATAGGATTATAGTATAAATATAAATTTTAATCTTAAGTCGAACAACTTAATCAAAATAATCAGAAGAAGAATTTCTTATTTCTGTGGTTTTCCCATAGAATAAGTTAATTTATATATTGTTATGACTGCCATTTCCAATGTTTGTACAAGTACTAATACCAGTACTATTACTACAAATATTCTCCAAGTTGTTAAAATTCCATTCTGTCATTGTTCTCCTAAGAGTGTGTGTGTGTGTGTGTGTGTGTGAGAGAGAGAGAGAGAGAGAGAGAGAGAGAGGAGAGAGAGAGAACTTGATGCTGGCTGATAAGAAAGTAGGAAGTGAAGAAGTTGAATATTATTTTTCAATATTTGATTTTTTTTCCATCGCCGAAAATAACAAAACAAAAAATAAAATAAAAACTTCCATGTTAAGTCAAATTTTGAATCCGATTTAAATAATAAAAAACATTTAGAACATTGAAAGATTTTGTGATGTCAACGAATACGCGTTATCACTTTAGTAATAATGCTCGTTGTAGTAGAGACTTTGTAATCGCAGATACAACTATAGTAACGCCGTTGAACAATACTGGTGTCAGACGCCTTCGAATATCACTCGCACTAATAGTACTTGCTCGATAATACTCGCTCGAATAGTAATCCGCGTATAGTGATCTGAATAGAGAAATAATATAGTGAATAGAGTAGAGAATAGCGGTCCGTATAGTAATAGAGGATAGAATAGAAATAGAGATCCGAATATTTTAGAGGATAGATTAGAAATGTTATCGTTTAGACGTCAAGCTACTTTCTACTTGCGTTTCTCTCATGGTCACGTGATCCACTTAATTCAATAACGGGATCACCTGTGTTTACTCACTGGCGATCTATATTCAAACTCGTGACACTTTATTCCTATATAACAGAAAGCATTATATCAGTTTTTCCTTTTCTTCGAAAACGCTATTTGAAATTTTGCTAATTAATTATAAATGCCAAACAGTTTTTAGCAACAAATGGAAAAATAAAATTTATTACGAATTTTACTTTTTTATAACTGTTACTACTTCTAATCTATCAATTTTCATTAAAAGTTATTAGTATTTCCCGACCTAATTAGATTCCCTAATATTTAAATTTCTGCTTTTCGAGAAATGCACTAACAAATATTGTAAGTACGTTTGGAAATTGTTACTCCGACGAAAGTATTATATTGATATTTATAAAATATTTGTGCTTACTTACACTTGTGTGATTAGATCAACGAGAACTTTTAAATCCCGCTTTATTATGAGATGGATTTCACATAGACTGAGTATTGGACTCAGTGGGAAGGGCCATGAAGGTTAGAAAAATCAGTTGATAATGTTCCCCGGGAACGCATTAAAAGAATTATTCTAATGAGTGAAAAGAAAGTCGGAAATCCGTTCAAGAATATTTGGTCCTGTCTGATGAGTAATATTGAGTGCCTTATGCGAAGGTTTTTCCCTCCTTCAATGCTGTTCCTATAAAAATAAGCAGAAAAACCTATAGCCTCATTGGTAATTAGTTTGTCATAATTAATGTAGTAAATAATTGTAGTCAAATTTAAACTGTAATTTATTTGCATTTTTACAATATTTTTCATATAAAGCTATGTGGTGTGTAAATTGATTTTAGCAGATGCGTCTTTTTATAGTAAACGGCCTCATAAATTAAAATGTTCATAGAAAGTAACATGTGTCTGATACAGAGAAAGTTCATTCATTTTAGTAATTGTCCTTATTGACCGTTTATAGGGGGGGAAGGAAATACAAACACGTTGATTAGAGAATATGGCCTGTAGTTTTGGTGAGTTTGTGATCTCTGGAGGCTTCGCTTATCTCTTTGGGAAAAGGAGTCGCTTCATGTTGATTTGTGTTGGTGAGTTAGAGTTTTTAGTTGATTGACTACGACCTGCTGCAAAGTTACGTATTTATCTGCTTTCTATAGATAAAATCTATAAAGGTTTGAATGTACACAAACCAACAGTAGTTGCTTGATAATCCTCTTTTTATAACATCTTTTCTGCTACGTCCGCAATTTCACAGTTACTGTGGCTCTTATTTTTATCGATTTTTTCTGTAGCCTGCCGTTTTCTTCACACACACACATGCATATATATATATATATATATATATATATATATATATATATATTTATATATATATATATTAGCCTTTTCTTAAATATTTTGAATTTTGAATTGAGCACTATATATATTTTGTTGTCTATACCTTTTAGGCGGAGGTGTTTTCAGTCTTCCTATATATATATATATATATATATATATTTTTGGTTGGATAGATGTGACTTTGTCTGACGATCGCTAAAACGTGAAACCCAGGGTCACAAACTCACATCTATCCAACCATATATGTTAGTTCTATCTCTGATATTGAGCGCTTTCTAATAAATACCTCATATATAATATATAAATAATTATACATATATATATTTATTTATATTTATATACACTTTTCACACACACACACACACACACACACACACACACACACACATATATATATATATATATATATATATATATATATATATATATATATATATATATATAAGGTTGTTCCAATAACTTGGACCGATTTTAAATGAGAATTAAGTTTAAGCGTCTAATGATTTTTTTCTTTTTCTTTCAGATTTAACAACTTAAGTCTTTGTCAATTTCAACCATGGAAAGATTAATAATCAAACAACGTGTTAAAATTATCGAAGCCTATTACGAAAATGGGCGGTCAAAGAGAAATGCATTTCGCGCACTTCGCGACATTTTTGGTCAACATAATCGACCAACCGAAAGTGCAACTGAAAACGATGTAACGTTGTTGTGAAGAGGTTCAATTCCTGCGCGCGATGACGAATAGAGGGGTCTGGATTTTCGGCCACATTCTCATGCACTGTAGCAATGTTTTCAGCAGAACAGCGTAAATGAACACGCAATGGTGTTTTTGCATCTGCCACAGACACAGTTTGTTTGAATTTATGAACAATTTTTCCAATTGCACTCTTGAAATTTTAACACGTTGTTTGATTGTTAATCTTTTCATGGTTGAAATTGCCAAAAACTAAGTCGTTAAATTTAAAATCGGTCCAAATTGGAACACCCTTTAATATATATATAATATATATATATATATATATATATATATATATATATATTATATATATATATTTATATATATATATATATATATATATATATAATGAAAACAGATAACTATATATATATATATATATATATATATATATATATATAATGAAAACAGATAACTTTAAGGGTCCATTGGTTATAATTTATTTCACCAGGGAATTACTTTTCCCTGGCTCATCAGACTACACTTCCAAGGGTGAAAAAATGAATTTAAATTTACATATATTTTTTACACTTTTGAGGGGCAGTGTTAAGTTGATGTAAGGTGATATAGAGAGTGGTGAGAGATAGTGTGACAGATATGGTAGAAAAGATTGTGATTTGTGATTTTTACTTGTTTTTTTTCTTTAGACTTGGAGCTTAAACACTGGATGATTATTTTCGCCTTGTTATAATGTTCTTGGTTCTTTCTTTTTTTATTCCTCATTTTCCTCGGGTACCGATTTGTTCTACTGCAAGTTGAGCTATCCGACGTTTTTCCAAAAGAGTACCACCATCTATCTATCTACCTATCTATCTTATAATTATTTTTAAAAAATATGATTTCATCGCTACATAAGAGTTCTCATGTTTCAAATATAGAAGCTAAAAAAAACAGCCCTATTTCATCCTCAAGAAACAGTTAAACCAATTATTTTAATAAGGGGCGAAAGAGTGAACATATTATATAATTTAGGCTCTACTTATGTATTGAGCACTGTTTTTTAAAAATAAAAACAAAATACTAAAGACCTTTTTGGATTATTAACCTAGCGGTTCTTTCCTATTTTTCTATATATCTGCACACACACACACACACACATATATATATATATATATATATATATATATATATATATATATATATATATATATATATATATATATATATAGAGAGAGAGAGAGGTATAGGAATCAGCATTTCACCATTTTTCTTGTGATTTTTGACATTTCTCCGAAATATTTACACGCTGGCCACTTTATTTAGTAAGTTTTAATATTGTGATTTTCCAAGCGTAACTTAGATGTGGCACAAGGCCGAAAGTAAAGGGTACCTCGTGAGGATCCAACTCACTACTCGGTCGTAACTGTTCTAGCAAGACAAGCTTGCTAACCATTACACCGCCTTGAGGTGCCCTAGTAAGTTTTAATATTATGCCAAATCCGCTTGAAAAATTACTGGTTGACTTCAACAATTTCAGTAATACTTTGCGTGATATTTTCCCATTATTTCGCACGCTTTTCATTTAATTGAAGTGTAGAGGCACAGTGGATTGAAATGAGAGTTTTTGGTCCTGAATCCGTTGGTCTTTACCACATCTCGTTACTTTTATCACCTTGACACATATCTGTAAAAATGTTACTTCGAGTACAAGAAATTTTTTTAAGTATTTCACCCCAAGCAAGGCGGGAATGCCACTACCACGTAAGGGGTCACAGAGAGTGAGAGCAAGATTAAAGAGGGGGGTGTTTGAGGAAAGGATAAAGAAAAGGACGGGGATCAGGATCAAGGCATAAGAAGATGTCGATTGGCATTACATTTGAATAATTGAAGATTATATCTATCAGGGAAGCAAGTAGGAGGAAGGGAGTTCCCGTCTCTGTCCCATAATGATTGTTCCATTTACGTACAAATTTCATGGACTAAAATGGAACAATCATTATGGGACAGAGGTAGAATAATATAGAAGAATGGCTACTTTAATAATCAGATTAAATTGAAAGAAGAGAGGAAAGATTTTTTAAGTATTTCACCCCAAGCAAGGCGATAGTACCACTAGTGCGCCAGGGGTTACAGGGAGTGGGAGCAAGAATAAAGAGGGGGTGATAGAAGAAAGGGTGATAAAGTAGGACAGGGAATAGATCAAGACATCTGGAGATATCGATTGACATTGAATATTTGGAGTTTATAGCTATAAGGGAAGTAAGTAAGAGGAAGGGAGTTCCACAGATGGGAAGTACGAGACATGAAGCTATTGGAGTAGAAGAGACGGCTACATTTAACCATTTTGACAGTGAAAGGGTGGGATTAACATACCAGCCTAGAAGCATGTATAAGTTCATGCAGTTTGGGAACCAGCGAAGGTAGCTCGTCGGAGTGGTTACTGTGAAAGTATTTGTAGAAAAGACAGAGGAAAGCGACAGCACGTCTGCGAGAGAGCGACTGTAAACGAGATGCCAGATGAGAGATAATCACATTGCATATCCGTCTCTGGCTTTTGTCGAGGACCTTAAGATGAATAGCGGTGGCTCCAGACCATATATGGCATTAGTATTCCATGCAAGAGCGAATGGTTGATTTATAGATTTGAAGGATAGACTCGGGCGAGAAAAACTTTCTGCCGCGACACAGAGAACCCACTTTCCTTGCTGTAGATGAAGCTATTGATTCAATGTATTTGTTCTATCTCAGGTCAGCGGACAGTGTGAGATGAAGCAGTCGCAGAGAGGAGCTCTCATGGAGATGAGCATAAGACATTCTAATAGGAGGCAGGGAGAGTTGTAAATGTTTTCTCTAAATGCCATAAAACATTATATTTTCAGTAAAATTATTTAGATACATAAACATAGTCTTGAACCAGAACATCTGTAAAATGTCAATGTCAATTTCCGTTTCAAAGTTTTAAACCTACTGAGGAATCGGAGAGCTGAGTTAGAATTCCAGTTGAATCCATTACATTCACTTACGTGCTAATACCCTTGGAAAGTTATGAATCCTCTTTTCATCCCCCCAGCTATGGGTAAATAGCAGGACAGACTACTGCAGAAAAATCTGCCTCGTCAGTCATGTATCGAAAGATACATGATCGCCTAAGCGTGTATCACGCATGACACGTAAGTGACTGATATTCACTTAAGTGCTAATACCTTTGGGAAAGATATGTATCATCTTCTTCTTCCCCTGCTATGGGTAAATAGCAGGACAGACCGGGTTCTATAGCCTTGGATGGCAACTAGTCTACCGCAGAAATGGCAACCTACTGCGTGAAAAAAATCTGCCTCGTCAGTCATGTATCGAAAGATACATGATCGCCTAAGCGTGTATCACGCATGGCACATAAGTGACTGACTCTATTATTTCACAAATAATTATGTCTAAACATAACCCAATGATATTTAGGTTTAAATGAGTGCAACGAACCCAACTGGAATATCCAGATATGAAAATATCAGTTAAAATCCATAATGTTTGAAAGGACAAATGGTAGAGTTTGTTTTTTAAAAAAGGTTTTCCCATTTATTTTCTCCTCAGCACATCAGCGTCAGTCCACCTTTATTATTATTTTTGTTTTTGTTGCTGTTGTTCTGTTTTATCTTTGCTTTTTGTATCACGAGTTCCTCCCAAGTTTCAATCAGAGGCTTCACGGGACAAGTTTTTTTTTTTTGTATCAGAAAATGCAAACAGATGAGGAGCCGTGGTGTTAGAGAGAAAAATATATGGTAATCTGGTCACTTCATTGACAGAAATTTATGCAAGATGCAAGAAGTACCTATTATTATTATTATTATTATTATTATTTCCTTTGATTTCTGGTGTATACACATTTCTTTCCAGGTCGCAACCAGACACCTAAGGTCAGAAATGGCATAATGACATTTTCCACTGAGCAATTATAATAATAATAATAATAATGATAATAATAATATTATTATTATTATTTCCTTTGATTTTTGTTGTATACACATTTCTTTCCGTGTCCAAACCAGAGACCGAAAGTTATAAATGGCTTCATGATATTTTCCATTGATCATCTTTATAACCCCCCCCCCCGATCACACCCATTTCACATAGATAAAGTTCTTCGTAATGAGCTGTATTTGTGAGTACAATTTTTTGTATTTCTTTAAGGCATAGGTTACCAGGAATCCATTGAATTATTATTATTATTATTATTATTATTATTATTATTTCCTTTGATTTCTGGTGTGTGCTAATTTCTTTTCGGGTTCCGCCCAGAGACCAAAAGGTCAGAAATGGCATCATGACATTTTCCATTGAGCAATTAAAAAACAACATATTTTACATAAATAAAGCCCTTCGTAAGGTGTTGGCTGTATTCGTGAGAACAATTTTTTTTTGTATTTCTTTAACGCATGGATTTCCAGGAATCCCTTCAATGAGTCTATTGGAATCTTTTCCAATCAATCCGAGGACTTCAACTACAACAGGGATTGTTGATGCTCCCATGTGCCACATTTTCGAGATTTCGATTTCAAGGTCCTTGTATTTTGACAGCTTTTTGAAGATCTTCAAAGATACATTGCAGTCTGCAGAGACTGCCATATCAATAAGGAGGCAGTTTCTTGTTTGCGATCTCTAATAACAATGTCTGGGCGATTAGCTTTGTTTGTTCTGTCTGTGTGTATCGTGTAGTCCCATAATAGATGCCTATTTGTGACTGCACGGAATAATTGTAAACGTGTCCTTAAAGAGGCTAACTGTTTGTTTTCTGATGGAATGAAGCAACGTATAGCCTCTAATAAGTTTGCTTCTTATGACTACTGGTGTAATAATAAGAGTAAGTCTTCTATCCCTCTTCTCTTCACTTAATATGGAGGTTTTATCATCTTCTGCTGATAAAGCAAAATGTTTTGCTTGTAAATTCTCTTTAAATTCTACTCTTGACTCATTTGGAGTATCTTTGCCTGACTTTACACTTAGAACTGAGTCCCTATTAAGTGATATGCATATAACTCCATTCATGAATTTAAGTGCAGTACTAATTTGGCAACGAGGTCTTATCGTTTTACAGTTCCTAAGGCAATAAATAAAATAAAAGGACAATAAATAAATAAAATAAGAGTAAGTTTTCTATTTCTCTTCTCTTCACTTGAGGAGTTATCATCTTCTGCTGTTAAAACAAAATGTTTGGCTTGTAAATTCTCTTTAAATTCTACTCTTGACTTATCTGGAGTATCTTTGCCTGACCTTTCCACTTAGAACTGAGTCTCTCTCTATATAAATCCGTCCATGGTTTCTGCTATCATTTCCAAACTGGATCCTCACAAAGCATGTGAACTTGAAGGCATCCCTGCAATAGTCCTTAAGAAATATACTCCTGAACTAGCTCCTGTTCTCTCTAAAATCATAAATAAATGCTAAATAAATGCCTTGCTGCTTCTTGCTTTCCTGCTTGTTGGAAATCCTCTTCTGTATTTCCGGTCTTTTAAGAAGGCAGGCGAACCATCTGATCCTCCTCACTATCAGCCTATTTGTCTTCTAGCACTTTTTAGCAAATCACTAGAATCTCTAATTAACTCAGAATTGGTTAAGCATCTCACATAACAGAGTCTTCTTTCAGATAAGCAATGTGGCTTTCGCCTCTCTAGGTCAAATGGTGATGCATCAACAATTATTGCTGAAAGCTTTAGATAAAATCGGCGAAGCTCGAGCTGTTGCTTTGGATATCTCGAAGGCATACTGAGCTTCTTCACAAGTTGAAAGGTTATGTTATTTCTGGGTGGATTTTTGAACTGATTCAGTCTTTATCAAATCGTAAAATGAAAGTTGTCCTGAATGGCCACTCTTCTAGATCTTTTTTTTTTTTCATAAATGCAAAAGTTCTCTTGGGCTCCATCCTTGGACCTATGTTGTTTCTAATTTTCATAAATGACTTTCCTGATATCATCAGTTCTCAACTCGGTATCTATACTGATACACAATTATTTACTCCTGTCCTAATAGTCGGATCAGTTCGATAAAGTTAATTGGCAGCTCATCTAAAAAATGACCTTCAATCTATTGTCAATTGGGGCAAGGAGTGGCTTTTTTTAAATTTTAACGACGCTGCTCTCTTTTAATCATCTAAAAGAACCCTTTTTTTACCTTCCATCATCATGGCTGATGCTAACCTCCAGCAGAGTGACTCTTTGCACCGTTGTGGACTAACATTTTTAGTTGACGTGAAATGGAAATATTATATTGAATTAATTGCTAGGTCTGCAACTAAAAATGTTGGTTCGCTATGTCGTGCTAGGCATTTTTTCTCACCAGAATCTTACATATTTATAAGTCTACCATTCGTCCTTGATTTGAATATTGCCGCCATATCTGGTCTGATGCTCCTGCTATATATTTAGAGATTATAGATAGAATACAAAGAAGAATTTATGTTATTGGTTATGACCTGGCATCTCGGCTTCAATCACTTTCCTGCTGCTTTAATATAGCTTTCCTGTCCCTGTTCTATAAACAATTTCATGGTAATTGTTCTGATGAACTTTCCTCTATGGTACCTAGACTTTATGAATTTAAATGCTGTACTAGATTGGCGGCAAGGTCTCATCAATTTACAATTGAAATGGCTACATATAACCGCAAGTTTTATGCTAACAGTTTCTTCTATCGTATATCTCACTTGTGGAACTCTCTTCTGGCTTCTTGCTTCCCAGTCAACTTTGTCCTTCAAAAATTTAAATGCAACGTCAAGCGTTATCTTCTGTCTTCTTAATTCTTGTTGTTTTATTGGCCTCTCTCCTTAACAGTAGTTTTTCTCATAAATACTAACATTCAGTTACCTCTTGCGTCCTAGTGACTTTATTGCCTTGCTTGGGGTGAAATTATTAAAAACACTTAAGTGATACTTAACATGTACTGTGTTTATATTTTCTTAACAATGATTATACTTTATTGAGCAGATGTAAAATATGATGTATTTTAAAAAAAGAAGAAAATCTCTTGTAAATAGGGACTGCCAGGATCTTGTTACTGTTCTTGTCAGTAAAAAGGATTCCAATTATTATATGTATAATGGTAGTTTTAAAGTGCCGCATTCTTTCAATTTCAAATTCCTTATATTCATTTATTTTGGCATATTTTTTAACAGAAATATTTTATTTAATGATACTATCATAGAAGCAAGAAGGCATTCTTTTTGTTTGTAATATTTAATTACAATATTTGGTTTGTTAGTTTTTATATGTTTGTCAGTATGAATGAATGGTAAATTCCGAAAGAATAGTGACTTCACGGCTTTCTTTGACTATTTCATAGTGATGTTTATACTATTTTTCCAACATGAGATGTACTGTATTGTTCACATATCTTCCAGTGATTATACTGTTCAATCATATCGATCTTTGTCAAGATTGGACAGTCAGACATAAAATGGCCGCCGATATTTAACCTTAGTGCCCGCAAGAAGACGGCGTGTCAAAAGGACGGTTATTCCCTTAATACTGCTATTACTGTATACACTTTTGACTCCCTCGGCAATGTTTATTATTTTAAAAAGCGATGGTTAGAATTTGAATGAAACTAAAACATATGAGAGTGGATTTATGCCTTTTCTTTATTTTTGAGAAAAGACAACAAAGATATTAAACACTATTTATTTATTAGATTGTTTATTTACAAAAATAATTTTGTATTTACAAGATCATAAAAATATGTGAACGAACTATAATGATATATTTATTATTTATCATTTTATAAAGAAATAAGCAGGAAAATAAATTTTTATTCATATATTTATAAAAATGTCTGAACAAGAAAAAATAAATAAACGCATAACGACAAGAAACTGTGATTATAGATTTTTGAAAAAAGGTTTATTTTCAAATTCATTTCTTTATAAAATGGTAAATAATAAATATCGCAAATATATTTTTTGTATCTCCATGAGGCATGGACTTCCAGGAATCCCTTCAATTAGTCTACTGCAATCTTTTCCAACCAGTCCTAGGGCTCCAACTACAACAGGGATTGTTGATGTTGGTTCACTTATTTTTATAATCTTGTAAATAAACATTGAAAAAGTAATAGCGGTGTCAAAGGAATAACTGTCTTTTTTGGACACCGTCTTTTTGCCGGCACGGAGGTTAAACATTGCCAAATGGTCAATAGTTTCAACAACTTGTTAGCACAATCTACACATTGGATTAGCGCCATTCTTTATTGTGGTTGCTTTGGTAATTCCGTATGAATAGGTTTTCGTCATGTGTAGCCATTATAAATGCCGTCGTTTCCGCTTTTTGCCCTGTTAAAATTGTTTTCTTCAGAAATGAAGTCAAGATTTTGTTTTTTAAATTCCTCATGACATTTAACTAGTTGGAGCATCCAGTTTATTATTATTATTATTACTATTATTATTATTATTATTATTATTATTATTATTATTATTATTATTTTCTTTGATTTCTGGCGTTTACACATTTCTTTCCGGGTCCCGCCCAGGGACCTAAGGTTAGAAATGGCATCATGACACTTTCCACTGACAAAAAAAAAATTATATAGATAAAGCCCTTCGTAAAGTGTGGGCTGTACTTGTCAGAACAATTTTTTGTATCTCCATGAGGCATGGACTTCCAGGAATCCCTTCAATTAGTCTACTGCAATCTTTTCCAACCAGTCCTAGGGCTCCAACTACAACAGGGATTGTTGATGTTCCCATATGCCACATTTTCGAGATTTCTATTTCAAGGTATTTTGACAGCTTTTTGAATATCTTCAAAGATACATTGCAGTCAGCAAGGACTGCCATATCAACAAAGAGGTACCGTTTTTGTTTGTGGTCTTTAATAACAATATCTGGGGGGTTGGCTTTGATTGTTCTGTCAGTGTGTATTGTGTAGTCCCATAGAATTGTAACAGGTCCTATCTCCGTAATCGGGTCTGGTTGGTGTTCATACCAGTTTCTTTCAGTTGCCTTCCCGTAGAAGTTGCAGATTTTCCAGTGCAGATATTGGCCCACTCTGTCATGCCGGGTTTTATATTCAGTGGGTGCCAATATCGTGCAACCTGATACAAGATGATCAATCGTTTCTGGATTTTATTATTATTATTATTATTATTATTATTATTATAACCTATTTTAATTTAATATAACAAAACACCTTCAATCGATTATGATCAAAAGTCACGCGAGCCATGCCCGGTGTAATACTAGAGTATATTCTTCTTTTTGTTGTTGTTGTTGTTGCTGTTCTTCTTCATCTTATTGTTGTTGTTGTTGTTGTTATTTCCTTTGATTTATGTTGCATACATATTTCTTACCGGGTCCCAACCAGAGACATAAAGTTAGAAATAGCTACATATTTTCGACCGATAATTTTTGTAAAAAAAAAAAACAAAAAAAAAAAAAAAAAGAAAGATCGCAGACATTTTACATAGATAAATCTCTTCATAAAGAGATTATTTGTGTGTACGTCTTAGTAAAGTGATTACTTATTACTGTACTTGTGAGTACAATTTTTTTTTTGTATTTCTTTAAGGCGTTGACTACCAAGGAATCCCTTCAATGATTCTGTTGAGGTCTTTTCCAATCAATCCGAGGGCTCCAACTACAACTGAAATTATCGATGTCCTCATGTAATTTGATAGTTTTTTAAAGATTTTCAAAGACACATTACAACCTGCAGGAAGTGCCATATAAAGAAAGCACATTCTTTGATTACGATGCCTGGCCGATTAGCTTTCATTGTTCTGTATGTGTGTATTGTAAAGAAACATCCCTGTAACCGGGTCTGGATTATTATAATTATTATTTACATATAAAAAGCTATTTTCCCCTCAAGGAAGTTCTCACAAAGTTTAATAAGTTTACGGTATGGTTTTTCTTCCCAGAGGAAATGAAATTCAAGAGAAATTCTAATAAATTGTGAAATTCAATATTGGATAACGGTCAGCACCTCAACGCCGCACACAAAGAAACGCACATATACATACATACATGCATGAACACACACAGACATATACACACAAAAACAAGAATATTTCTGTGCTCTTTTACCTTCTTGTGATGAAATTTTATCCCGAAAGCCTTAATCTTTAAAATTTGTGCATTTGGTGAAAGCAAGTTGAACAAGAGTAGAATTTAGTATGTGATAATGAACAGCTACGACAACAGATACGTGGGAAAGGATAAAAATCTGCCAGAAAGGGTTCAGAGACGTGCAAATAAATTAGAAACTGAATTACAGAATATGAGTTATGAAAACTGGTAGGAAGAATGAAGTTTAATAACATTTTTAACGACTTATGTACGGTTTTGTATAGGTCAATTGTAGTATTTTTTATATAGGAATAAAGTGTTGCTGCCGACACTGGAGTTTGAACACAGATCACCAGAGAGCTAACACAGGCGATCCCATTTTGAATAAGTAGATCACGTGATGGTAAAAGAAATGTATATATGAGAAATAGCGTGGAGTCTAATTGATCACCATTTCTATTCTATTCTCTATTACTATATAGATCACTATATCTACACTATCCTCTATTACTATACGGATCACTATTTCTACACTACTCTCTATCTCTATACTATTCACTATACTATTTCTCTATACTGATCACTATACGGATTACTATTCGGATCTCTATTCGGTGGTTACTATTCGAGCGAGTATTATCGAACAAGCACTATTAGTGCTAGTGATATTCCAAGGCGTCTGACACCAGTATTGTTCAACGGCGTTACTATAGCTGTATCTGCGATTACAAAGTCTCTACTACAACGAGCATTACGAAAGTGACAACGAGTATTCGTTGGCATCACAAAAAGTATGTTCTTTATTAGAAAATACAGTTGCTTAAGAAGTCAAGAATATACTGCTGAAGTATGTAGATATATCAGGAAATTATTATTATTATTTTTTTTTATTATTATTTTTATTATTAGTATTATTATTATTAGTAGTAGTATTAGCAGCAATAGCAGCAGTAGTACGAGTATTATTAAAATAGTAAGTGTGTCGAATATTTTACCAGGGTATGTGGTCTTCGCACCTGATGTGGACACTTTTTAAGAAGCATTATTTCAGCATAACAAATTTAAAATTAAAGTTAAATTTTTGTTGATACGTGTTTATGCCTATATTCTACTTAATTTTCCGCACTAGTAAATGTTTTGTAAATTATTTAATTTTAGATAAAGAAAATAAATATTATATAAAATATTTCATTGCTTTTGGAGATACAATAAGAGAAACTTTCATTCAATTGGAACAGGTGTTACGTCTCTTAATCAATTATTGATTATCTACAAGCAGTTTCCCTGCGTTAACTATATATATATATATATATATATATATATATATATATATATATATAATGTGTGTGTGTATGTATTTGTATGTGTTTGTGCATATGTCTACGCGTGTACGCGCATTTATTTTCGGATCTATTTCGTAGGGTATCATTATAGTTTTATGCAAATATATTCGACAAAAACATTTTTTAAATAATTTGTTCTTTAAGTTTTATATCAAGTCTCCTTAAAATATTTTGAATTTTCAAATTTTATTATTTTTATGGCGGACTCTTTTTTTTTATATCCTGCAGTGTTTGTGATGGCCTTGCAAAGGTATTTAAAAACCATTTGACAGATACATAAATATTAGAGATTAAGTTATATCGGTTTCTCTAAAATCTTGTTAGATCGAATTAGGTTGATAGTCACTATTTACATTATTCAGACTATTGTCTTCATCTTTGTCGCCATATTCATCACAGCATTCCGGCCGTTGTACGCTCCGGCCTTCTTCAGGTGGTTGGAATGTCGAACTGAACCCTTTATTTCGCTCACTGGGGTAGACTGTTCTAGTTCCACGCGCCATGTTTAATGGATGTTAAGGCAGTGGAGAACTTGGAAAGGGGAATTAACAGGAGATAACTGATAACTGACATCCATTAAACATGGCACGTGGATAAATATGGCGACAAAGATGAGGACAATAGTGCGAATAATGTAAATAGTGTACATAATACCCCATCTCAGAAATATAGATAGGTTGATAGTCTTAAAAAATCAAATGCAAATTTGATTTTTTAAGACTATCAACCTAATACATTGATAGGATTTAATGAGTTTTCGCAAACCGTTTGCTAAAATTACGCAAGTTCGCACTGTCGTAACTGAGTACAAATTTTCTACTGGGGAAAACTATTTGGAATATAAAGAAAAAAAAACTAGTTTCTAACAATTTTGAATTCCATCATTGGCTATATAGATAATTTTACATCACATTTTATCTTTCACTTTCTTTCATATTCCGATATTATATTAACAAGTGTAAAATGCCTAAAAACCGTGGTGTATGTCTTTTTATGATTAGCTTGCTTCATCATGATTAATTCAAGTTGAAACTGAGAAGTAGATAACTTTTAGACGAAGTAAATTATTTGAGTTATATTGATTTAAAATGCTTTTTTCTAGCAAAAACAAAATCAAGATGTTCTTAAAATCTATTAAGTTATAGTCCTTAATTTCCAACTCCGGGGTGCCCGGCAAGATAATAACCTCTCAGATAAAGATGCCAGTTCCTAAGGGTAAGTTATTCCGATGTCTGTGAATCGTGAGTTCAGTCTTCGCTGTGGCAGGAACATACCGCTAACATAATTAGCCTAAGTTCTCTTAATTTCACTCTCATTCATTTAATAATGCGTATGAATCAATGTTTCTCACAGCGTATAAGCAAAGGTTAAAATTTTTCTAGCCAAATGAGAACTAGCTAGGTAAATTAGGAAAATAATGGTTAAGAATTAAGAGAAAACACAGAATATTAAACTGCTTAGCATAGAACCGGATAATGTCCAGAAATGCTTATAACTTGGTCCGTGTGTTCTCTCTATAAACTAGCAAACGAAGGTTCAAATTGCACTCTTCACTTCCGGCTACAAATGAGTGACGCCTGCTGGTTTAAGGCTCTTTTTGGCTTGCATACAAGTTACTCATAACCTGCATATTCGGGTTACTAATGTATTTAAATCTCATTTACTGTAATTATTAGTGTCTAATACGCAATTCCACCCAAATTTTAAGACTGAAATTTAAGTATGCGTATTATACATAGGAAAGATTTTTTTTCCTCAATCACTCGCTGTATTCGGGACGGAATGACAGAAAGTTCTGTCTATACTTTAAACTAAATAATGTGTAAGAAAGTTTCAATTACTAAATAAACACTGAATTTTATTTTAAATTATTTTTAAAATTATTATTAACATTATTTTTGAAGTTATTAAAATTTATTTTTAAGATTATTATTAAAATTAAAAAAAATAATCTGCTTCATTGTTGACCATTTCAAAAATCGACGTTGTGATAATTTCATCTTTTGTTTACGCAGTAGATGTCTTTGTCATCTTCCATGACATTGTCGTCACCATCCACAGTATCATTTTGTTCTTCTTCCTCAAAAGGATTACTATCTCTACTGACTCCAGTGGAATCGTGATGCGGCATTTTTCGAATGATATTGCCATGGTGATTTCAGGTATGCTCTGTCAGGATTCATAGTAAATATAATCTCTGCTCGGAGAATGCGAATTGTCAGAGTAACTTGTTTCCATCTGTCAGCTATTGGTTACACGTGTTGCAAATTTTTCTCACTACCAATGATCTTGATGTTGAAAGTTTTGGTTCCTCTAAAATTCCGACCAAGGGTCTAATAGTAATATTCACTTAAGTTTTACGTTTGCTACAGAGTTCTATGTTTGTTTACAATGTTGTTTCTCCTAATATGAGCTTATTTTCGCTGCCGGTTCGTTGGATTTATGTGAACATGTCTGTACGTTTGCTATAAATACTGTGTAAGTTTTATTTTAAAAC
The DNA here is from genome assembly GCA_903632075.3 of Acanthosepion pharaonis. NCBI lineage: Eukaryota > Metazoa > Mollusca > Cephalopoda > Sepiida > Sepiidae > Acanthosepion > Acanthosepion pharaonis. Next base: position 1,183,014 of record CAHIKZ030005631.1, on the reverse strand, counting down.
ATAATATAAACTTGCATTATTTACATAATTCGGACTGTTATCATCATCTTCATTGCCATATTCACAACATTTCAACCTGTATATCTCTGAAATGAGTTATTATGATTACTTGCATCATTTACATTATTCGGACTGTTATCTTCATTGCCATATTCACAACGTTTCAGCCTCTATATCTCTGAAATGAGGCATTATGATTACTTGCATTATTTACATTATTTGGACTGTTATCCTCGTCTTCATTGCCATATTCACAACGTTTCGGCCTTTATATCTCTGAGATGAGGTATTATGAAGCGATGGTGCAATGTTCTTCGTATTCTGCAGTTCCTGAGATCTTTTGAATGAGATGAACACCGATTTCAGCCAATCAATTGATCACTCGCCCGTCTACAGGATCTTATTGCACAGCCTGCGCATAGCTCGGACAATCATGCTAAGAGTATCAGTGTTATCTCAGCTCTACTTGGATCAGATTGTTGTTCGTTGTTTTGTTCTTCTACAGTCATTTCTATCACCTCAGATTTGAGGACGTCACCGAACTACAGTGATCACGTTGTCATTATTTTCATGAATATCATCTTTATTCCGCAGCCGTAGTCCTACCATCTTCTCAGATATCCTTTCAGGCAGAACCCGGCCACCCTCGTTCTTGACATTTTGTGCTTCGATTGAAAACCTTTCCTCAGTATCTTGATGATGGTGACGATGATATCTGTCCATATTTATGCGATGAGGTATTATGTACACTATTTACATTATTCGAACTATTGTCCTCATCTTTGTTGCCATACTTATAACAACGTTTCGGCCGTTGTACGCTCCGGCCCCCTTCAGGTGATTGGAATGTTGAACTGAACCCTTTATTTTGCTCACTGGGGTAGTCTGTTCTAGTTCCACGTGCCATGTTTTAATCGATGTCAGTTATCAGTTATCTCCTGTTAACGGAACGAAACGTTGTAATAAATATGGCGACAAAGATGCGAACGATAGTCTGAATAATGTAAATAGTATATTATTTTCAATTGCAGATTTTCTCTGTGAAAGGAAGAAATTTTTCGCTGCGTTTTTGACTTTCAAAAAGTCCATTATTTCGTATCTGTCTATATATCTGAGATGAGGTATTATGTACATTATTCGGACTATTGTCCTCATCTTTTTCGCCATATTTATTACAACGTTTCGGCTGTTGTACGCTCCGGCCTCCTTCAGGTGGTTGAAATGTTGAACTGAACCCTTTATTTCGCTCACTGGGGTAGACTGTTCTAGTTCTACGTGCCATGTCTAATGGATGTCAGTTATCAGTTATCTCCTGTTAATTCCCTTCTCCAAGTTCTCCACTGCCTTAACCGGGTATTGAACTCACACTCCTTGGGTCCTGTCACTGGATCTAACTAACGCCTTCATGCACTGTGTCATATGTGTCCTTGAGGAACTAGAACAGTCTACCCCAGTGAGCGAAATAAAAGGTTCAATTCGACATTCCAACCACTTGAAGAAGGCCCGAGCGTACAACGGTCGCAACATTGTAATAAATATGGCGACAAAGATGAGGAGAATAGTCTGAATAATGTAAACAGTGGTGACGATGATGTATGCCTTATTTTTGTTGTGATGACTTCGCGGTCGTCTGCTACTTTCGCCCGTCTTTATTGCAGCCCCCTATCCATTTTGACCTCGAACTGAACTATTTTATAACTGTGTTTTATCTTTATATTTATTTTTTGCTAAAGTTCGAATCTGACTGAGAGTTTATTCTTTATTCCCAATGATCGGTATACATGTTTTAGCCTGATGAAAAGCATCTCGAATTAAGAAGAAAGAAATACTAATAAAAAAAAAAGAAGATAAATGCTAAGATTTCTACAGAATTCAGATGATTACATAAAATCATCTCACCATTCTATCGCGATTATTCAATTTTAAACCTTTTCTTTTTTTTAAATTTAAAAGCAGAAATATAAATAAAATACATTTTATTTTCCTTTTCTTCCATTTTTTTTTGTTATCCTCATAATGAGATTTTACTTTTGTTTCAGGTGACGGCAGGGAGTGTAGCATCTAGTCGGCTGAACGCTGGTGACATTATTTTGAAAATTGGGAATGTAAATGCCTCGGAGCTTTCTCACGTTGACGGCCAAGAGTTGATACGACATTCGGGAAATAACCTACAACTGACTATCAGAAAGTAAGTAACAAAATGATCCCCATTTATATGTAATAATAAGGTTAGATATTTTGAAAATTCTTTATACTAAATGAGAAATGTAAGGTTACTGATCTACTTTATACTTAGGGTTTAGCTGGTTACATAAGAAAAACTTAATGATGTTTAAAACTTTTGTTTATATCTGGATGGGTGCATCATACTTTTCTAAAATTCTTTAAAGCTATTTTATTTCTCATTGATGACATGGTTGTGGAAATTATTATTATCTGTCTATATCTCTGCGATGAGGTATTATGATTACTTGCATTATTTACATTATTCGGACTGTTATCCTCATCTTCGTTGCCATATTTACAACGTTTCGGCCTCTATATCTCTGAAATGAGGTATTATGATTACTTGCATTATTTACATTATTCGGACTTATCCACATTTTCATTGCCAGATTCCAAACCTTTCTGCCGTTGTACGCTCCGGCCTTCTTCAGGTGATTAGAATTTCGCACCGAACTTTTTATTTCGCCCACGGGTTGGGGAGGGGTTAGACTGTTCTAGTTCCACGTGCCATGCCTCTTCCGGGCGTCTCAGTTATTTCCCTTTAACTCAACTCCAAGTTTTTTGGTTCACTACTGCTGTGACGAGGTATTGAACTCACAGCTCTTTCGGTCTAGTCCTATACACAGCGGTCCTCAAGGACACATGACCCAGAGGATAAAGACGTCGGTTAGATCCAGTGACTAGACTCAAAGAGTTGTGAGTTCAATAGCAGGCCGCAGCAAAACTTAGAGAGTTGACTTAAAGGGAGATAACTGAGACATCCGGAAGAGGCACGGCACGTGGAACTAGAACAATCTACCAGGGACTCGGTTCGAAATTCCAATCACCTGAATAAGTCCGGAGCGTACAACGACCGAATAATGTAAATAATGCAAGAAATTATTATTGATAAGTTTTGTCTTAAGTTGCCCAATTATTCATGAAATAATATGTGTGAAAGAGAAATTATTTTGTTTCGTTTGTCATGATTTTATAATAGTTATTCTGACTGGGAAGACATGCGCTTCTGTAGTTCAGAAGATGTTTTGCCTTTTTTTTTTTAAAAAAAAAAAAAAAGAAATTGAAGTATATCGAACATATCAAGTATATATATCCTAAACATGGTGAAATTATTAGATTTCGTCCATATAGATATTGGAAAAAGTGGGACTGAGAGACCTACGCCGTCAGTCTGAATATGTAAATGTTACTACAATGATCATAAAAACGGTACTTATGTAGTGCAAGATAGGAAATGTTTACGTAAAATTGCTGGTCTAATATTAAGAGGTGGGAGTAAAGAAAGCTTATATAAATTTTGTCTTATTCTCTCTATAGTTTATTTGAAAGGGTACTGATAAAAATATTTTCAGTTACCTAACGAGGCTAGGATATTTTTGTTAGGTTTATTTGAGTGCAATATTTCAAGAAATTCGTTGGTGGAATTTAACACTACGTTTTTTGGCGGGTAATATGTCAGAATCATTTGCTTTAGAGTTTTGGATAAATGATAGACAGGGGTATGGATTTGTGAAATTACACGACGTACAATCTCCTCATAGACAAAGAAGGGGCTTGATGCAAGAGAAATGTGGTTCTACAGAAGTTATGCTTAGGATACTATGGACTGAACATGTGAGTAACGACAAAGTTTTAGAGAGAATGGAAACAAAAAGGACGCGTCATTTGAAATTTCTAGGGCATATAAAAGCTTGGAAAATTTGATACTCACAGGGCAGATTGAAGGCAAAAGGGACGGAGAAAAACAAAGCATAATCTACTTAGCGAGCTTGAGTAAATAGATGGCGGAACAAGTTTTAGGAGAGATAACAAAAAGAAAAAAATTATTAAGTACTATAAAGGACAGGAAATTGTGGAAAGCCATGATCGCAAAGAAGGAGAACCAGAATCCCCCCCCCAAAAAAACAGAAGAAAAACCAGAACCAGATATGTTTTTTTTTTTTATGCCCCCATATGTGTGTGTATATATATATATATATATATATATATATATATATATATATATATAACAGGGTAATACTCATCCACAATATTGTAGAGTTTGGTGGATCCAACTTCAGCGTTATGAGCTGTGATAAGTTTATTTATCTGTATATTAAGGAGGCTGGTGATGTTTTTCTTTAATGTTTTGATTTTGCTATCGAGAATAGTATCAAATTTTGCATTTCCGCCGGTCTTGTTTAAAATAACTTTCGAATTATAATATTCTCGTTATTTCTCGCCCTTATTTAGGCTGATTCGGTCGAAAGTACGTGAACCAAAACGTGAATTTGAATTTAAATGTATAACAATATTCGAAATTTGGAAAAATACGATAAAAAAATGAAACAAACCTTTTCGGTTGAATTTAACAATACTTGTTCAAAATAAATTATTGCTACCTCAATATACTTTAAATGCGTTCACGCGATTGTGTGTGTGTGTGTGCACGAACAAAAACACGCGTGCATATATGCATACAGGAACATAAATAAGTGGTGCCTACAAATTTTACTGATAAGCTTTAATTTCAACACTCAATTCCATTAATTAAATCTTTGTCCTTCTCCACAGGCCATAAAAGTAGTGTTCGCCATAAAAGTGGGGAAATCTGTGCTGAAATAAAAACTCATTTTGTGTTTGACGAAATATTTCTTATATGGAATCCATTTTGTACAAAAACGAAGCTTCCAGACCTCGAGCCAGACAGCCAATGAAAAAGTTGATTCTTATGTTGTAGATATTTACTAAGTCTAATCCGATATAAAGTTAAGCACCTTCTTGTATACTCGATTAAATTAAATATACTTAATGTTATTCTTATAGCAATAATTTAAATATCGCGGCTGTAAAGTTTAATGTTGATGTGATTTAGGCATAAAAGTCGAGCGACAATGAGAAATGCCAACTTGAAGCATTCTGTTGCAGCTCCTGTCAATACTGGATACAGCTGGGTTCCCTCCCCAAAATCGAACCCCTAGGCCTCGACCGTGGTGATGGAAAGCGGCCGGATGGCATTATCATTTTCCCTTTTAAAACGGTAATTTGATCAGGTCCGCGGTTGAGCAGGGGGTCTGTCACCCGGGACGCGGAGATAAAAAGTTAAATATTCTTCTCTTGCTGATAGATTTTTTTTTTTACTCCTGTGGCAGTGGAGACTTCAGGGGTTATTGGCCTTCGTTCGATGGCGTTCCTTCGGATGATTGGCGCGATTGCGTCTCGATTAAGGGATGAGCCTCGTGAAACGGAGTGGCTCTTGCAGCGTGTCTCACTGGCGATGGTTCGAGGTAATGCTTTCTCCATCATTACGGCTGGCAGTAAAAAAAAAAAAAAAAAAAAAAAAAATTGTTTATAGTTGCTTTGTTCACACCTTTTTAAATAAATTGATTTTGTTTTATATTTTAAGAATTTGACGTCTTTATGGAATAAAATTTCAGTTTATGATGTTTTTTGTTTCGATTTTAATTTTATTTATATTTACGTGATTCCAGTCATTCATTTTTATTAAATGAACAAATAATTTTAATGTCGTGAATTTATTTTCAACTCAACCGAAATCAAATCTCGTTTTTTCATGAGAAAACTTTCTAAGTTTTGCGTGTAAAATAATTTTATAAATTTTGTTCTGGCGTTTCCACGCTTCTTATTAGTTAAAAGAAGAATTTGTATTCGGAAGGTAAAATGTTTGAGTATTTACCCATCAACCAGCGAAATCACAAAACTTTACATAAACAAACTGATATGCATAACAGGTAATTTTGAATTTATTTTACGTCATAAATTTTATATTTTACTTGAATTGTTTTACCGAGAGTAATTTTATTTTTCATAACTGTAAAACGGGATTATACAGGGGACTCAAATTTGGCTCTAAGCCAACTTCGATTGCAAAAGTTTTTCAAATTCATTTAAGTTTAGACACATACACTTGTATATATATATAACTTTGTCGGATCATCAGTTAAGACGACGAAAATTCTTTGGCCATTTTTAAAGCTGAATAACAATTTTCAATTTCTTGAAAGTTAGGAAAATATTAGTCGGATATTGTTTGTCCAGTCATTGATTATTCTAACTTAAGACAAATTTAAAAATAAAGTGGTAAAAATGACTCAACATCTGGTATGCGAAATTGAGATTCTTTCTTTGATGAACTGATTTTGTTAGGCTTGCATTTATTTATTTCCTTAGCACATCAGAGAAAAATCTTTGCTTTTTTGTTCTATTGGAAAAGCGGGAATCTACCATACCATTTTTCAGTTATCAACAGTTGAAATACCTGAGAATTGGGATGTAGCAATTTGTTGTCCCTATAAATTTTATCAAAGTTAGCGTGGCCATCTTGCAATGCCAGCCTGACACGTATATGAATGATTATGTTATACTTTTCCTGACCTAATGATCAGTTTGGTCCCAATTAAAATCCGATACTGGCCAGCAAGTATGGATAATTTATTTTTTGAATTGCAGAGACGAATGCAGTGACCAATATATATATATATATATATATATACACATATATATTTTTTATTATATTCTTAATCTGTCCAGGACAGATTAAGAATATAATAAAAAAGGCTCAAACTAATATTCAATGGTTATAATTTAATATATTGGAATCGTAATCACGATCCAATTCATCAGACCAACAAATTCAAAAAGAAATAGGAAAATATAACTCCGGGTATATAAAAAAAAATTACTTACCCTTTATTGCATCTTTTCTCTGTCCTTTTTTCTTCTGTTACACCTCTCTCTAGAGCTTTCAGACAGCGTGAGAGCCAACAGCTGACTGACACGAATGTTAACTAGCATGCAAAAAAAATCGATAGCTGCATTCGTCACAAGTGGGAAAAATTTAAATCTGCATGGCACTTTACTCCAATTGGCCCACTCGCTTGCTTAAACTCAACGTTGATTCTGATTCCGCAGAACTGGGTTGGGTGTGAAAAAGTATTTGTTGTTAACATTCTTTTTTCATTCGTTTTTTCCAGTTACGAATCCTTTTTTAAAGCTGATCGTTTTGTGCTCATTTTGTTTAGTACTTTTTTCGTAACAGATTTAATGTTTAGTATAGAGCTTAGAAAAAATTCGCAGTGTGAGATAGGAAAGAAGTAAGGCATGTAGCAACATCAGCACGGCAAAGGGCACTCCTTTAAAGGCAAGGAAGGGCAAAAATATTTTAAGTCAAGTGATAGCGATTGCTGTATAAGAATCAAGCACGGGCAACGCTGCTAGTATATATATATATATATATATATATATATATATATATATATATATAGAGAGAGAGAGAGAGAGACAGAACAAAAAAAGGGAAAATGGTTTGCTTGTATCATTTTGGTTGTTCGTTCATCTGTATTTTAGTTTATGAAATCACATGTCACTCACAACATTTTACGCCAATATTACAGCAGACACCTACAAATGAAGACAATTATAATCCTTCAGGGTGATTACCATAGCCGTTGTTAAACTAGTTTCTCATAATGAATCGCGTATAAGGAATTTGATTCTTACTAGGCACTCCTATATTATGATTTTAGTCAGACTAAGTTTCGGAAATAAACTCAAATTCTTTTTTATTGGTTGGGGAGGAGACTGGAAGTTTGCATAAAGTTGAAAATACTGAAATAATTTAAACAATTAATATGAAATACACTCCACCCAGAAATGATAAGAATTTTGAAAGAAATAAATGATTTCTTCTCGAATTGGGTATTTTGTGCTCAAATGATTATATTATAAATGATCTGCAGATATTCTATTCTATGCTTAATAATAAAATTCTCAATTTCGTAATTAAAGTTTATTTCTCAGTATATCCAACAGTTATAAAAGCTTGTAAATCTGATATTTTCTGTAATTCTAATTTTAAGTAGCTCCCTAAAATATTCTCTACGATGTCGAACGTCTCATTGTTTTGCCTCAGTAAGAAAAGCATTCTTACTTGAAATAAAAATGTATGATGATAGTACTTAATGGTTCGTTCGGCTGCTGCAAATCCTTCGGAAGATCTCGGTTTGTCACGGTGATCCGCAGCTGTTTGAGCAATGATATTTATCGTGAAGCACAGAAAAGAAAGAAAGAAAAAGAAATAAAACAAAAAAAAAAATACTGGATTTCTCACTGGAGAATTATGGGGCCATAGACAGGTGTGGATACTACAGCTTGTTTTTTCTTTTTGCTTTGTACAAAAATTATGAACCCTTAGTGGGAGTTAAGCTAACTAGTTATTGATTTTGACAGAACCTAGGTACCAGGTAATGTTTGAACAAAACTGTATTCCAACGATATCAATAAATAACACAGAATATCAATGCAAGTTTCTATTCTACGAAAACTACGGTTTTGTTCTTCAGTAACAACTTAGCCTGTAGCTTATCTTGAACGCAGAGCCATAAAATGGCTTTTTTCTTTTTACTAAATAATACTTTAATAAAAAAAAATGTATAATGAGTAAATATCAATATCAAAGTGTTGTACAGAGAAAAAACAATTACACACACTATATATATATATATGTTCCAAAATAATGAATACACTCTTTAAATATTAATAGTTAATAACACATTACCGGTATGCGAGAACTTATATGGATGTAAATATGCAAAACAGATGGATTGAGAGAAGAGGGACAATAGATATATCCACCTAGATCACCAGATTTCACACCCTTGGATTTCTTTTTGTGGGGGTTTCTAAAAGACAAAGTTTACAACAGGAAACCTGAAACAATTGCTGAAATGAGAGTAGCAATTGAAGAAGAATGTGCTCAAATACCAGAGGAAATGATACTGGACATTTGTAGGTCTATTTCTTCAAGATATGAAAAGTATATAGAACAGAACGGCAACCAGTTTGAGTACTTGATGTGAACTCATTATGTAAACATTCTGCCATTGCACCAAGTACATTTTATCTTATTAAAGTTAATTTTCTATGTTTTTTGTGTATTTTACTCAAATTCTTTTAAATGTGTATTCTATCTCTTGGATTAATCTTATTTACAAGTGAAAATACATAAATTGAATAAGAGTGTATACATTATTTTGGGACACCCTGTAGATATTACACAACAAAATTGAAAATTACTTCGCGGCAGTATAGATTCGAGACTAGCTGGAATCTTTTTTTTTGCCTCCGAGCAGGGATCTCCAGACGAGACTATGCCGAAAGGCAGTCTCGTCTCGGGAAAACAGCTACTTGACCTCGTTGTACACAGGTTCTATGGGAATTTTTGACTGAACCTATGGGCTCCGGATGCCTCACATTAAATTCAGCCTTGTGCCATATCTGATCGCGTGGGAGGTTAGTAAATACACATGGGTATAGATCTATCAATCAATGCAAGTAAGTTAGTCTTATTCAACCCTGGAGTATGTCGGAATTATAGATTTAAAACTGCTCGTGTCGGAATTATAGATTTAAAACTTAACTTTGACAGTCGCAAAATTAATACAGAACCTACCCATTGCAACGCCTCAGCCAGACGAAATGTCTCTAGTTTATTTGTTTATATGATCTGTTATAATAAATACATTGAGCTTTTTGTTGATCAATCTTCGGTCTTAAGTTCTGCTAAAGGTTAACGAAATAGCTGTATTTAGAGTTTTTGGACGGAGTGTATCAAAGGGTCATATCTGAAAAAAAATACGATCATTTGTTTTACACAAATGAAAAACAATTACTAGTTAAGTTTTCTAACAAAATTTGTTCAGGTTAGCGTTAACTGAAGCAATGATGTTGGCCTTTTAAACAGCAGTTTCATTTAGATTTATTTCCCGCAAAATACAGAGGAAGTGACACGTCGAGTACACACTTCGGTCACTTTGAGCACAGTATCACAACAGTAAAAAGTATACAGTCAGGATCAAAGTCATTCTACAATCAAGACGAACAATTTACGACGGGTGATAATTGAATAAATGTGGTAGCTTGTATTTAAGAATGTTTTCATTACAAATTTAACCCTAAACACCGCTTTACCGGTCGGGGGGGGGGAGAGAGAGAGAAAAAAAAACAAAAAAAAACGTAATGCCCAACCACCGGTTGAACAGTGGTAGAGAAAAATGACTTACTGCTCAGCTACAAAATGAACGGTGGTTAAACACTTGTAACATTTTTTTTTTTTTTTTAAACTACAATGAAACATTACGTACCAATTATTTGCGAATTTTGACTCAGGAGCTCAGGCAGAAGGGGTAAAATTGTTCAGGAACACAGGGCTCAAAGGGTCAAGATCCTTATTCAAGATGGAATTGTTCAACTTAAGCGTGCCGCTTATGAATTGAAAAAATCCCACCTGTTCGAATAAATATTTCGCTGGGAATTTCTATACAGGTTTAATGAAAAAAAAGAGAAAAAACCCAAAAAACAAAGGACCGTGCAGCAACCCCGTCCCCCAAAAAAAAAAAAACGATGCAGTCGTGGGTTCTGAAAGAAAATTTAATCGTACTTCACTTGTATTGCGTACAAAGGAATATTAATTGAAGACATTTAAGCACCAAGAGGTTCATGAGAATGTTTCGCAAAAGCCAGAGATAGTTGCAATATTTGCAAGCAGAGAAATCAATAAAGATCAAAAGCGGGGAGATTTCATAATCTATTTTTCTTTTAATCTTCAAGTCCTTATGGTGGGGACTAAGATTTGGTATCTAGCGTATATCTACTTTTATTAGGCAAATAAACATGGAATTATATATTATCGACACTTCTCACTTTCTAAAATAAACCAATGTCCTATAATATTTAATTTAAATTTAGCTGACGAAATTTATAGATTTTCTATTAGACAAATAATTTTAAAGTATAAATATCACCTCAAAGGGAATGCTTAATTTGTCTAAGAAAACGGTCTTAGAAGAATTGCAAGATAAAGTAAACAAAAATAAATTAAAATTAGTCAAAGTCTTAAGAGAAATTAAGCGTTACTTCAATTTGATCCTGTATTCGTCATCGGTTTTTTTTTTCCGAAGGCTAGAAATATGAATCATATCACCAGCGACAGATGAAGACTAAACAAGAAGTCATTTTATCCTGCCAGGGATTTAAAAGGCTGAACGAAATTAGAAAAGGAAGCATTATAAAAAAAAAAAAAAAATTTATAAAGCAGCTTGAAAAGTGTCTCATTTAACGATGCATTAAAGTTTTAGTTCTTTGTAAAAAAAAAGTAGATCACAAAACTCAAACACCAAAAGTAAAATTGGTTAAAAAAAAAAAAAAAAAAAAAAAAATTAATGGAAGTTCACTTGTCTAGTCTGAGGATATCTATGTAGATAGTTTGCAAAGGGCGTTGACTTGTTCTAATTGGTAACATAACGTCGGTCACTTCACCTGAGGGACCTACAATTTGAGGAAGGTCTCCATTCGGCACAGCCACTGGAATATCCACAGAATCTTTTAACGTGACAGTTTCATGAATTGAAGGAGGAATAGATTTAGGTTTTCCCATATAATCCATTTCTTGCTGGGGAACATATTCTCGCTGACCTGCGTTCAGCGGCAAATTATTCGAACCAAAGTTCGTTGAAGGAGATGTTGATTTGTTTATCGAGCAAGCATTTGTTCCTGGTGGGTCTTTATTCTTGGCCATTAAGTTGTTTGCCGCAAAAAGGTCGATCACGTTACTGTTAACTAATGACATAACTGTTTAACAAGTATTAAAACACCAAAAAGAGCGGCCTTTATTTATTTTTTTCCTGACAATCTCCGCATCCAAGAAGTGAAAAACTCAAAATTGATCGAAAGTCTCACCCTATTTACAGTCAAGCAAGACGAGAACTCCTGAAATCACGTCGTTATTATGACGTATACGTAATGGTCTATCCTTTTCTGCTTATTTATTTTCTTAAATAACATTCTATGACTTTATTTTATTGTTATTCTATACTCTTATGCTATTACACATAGTTTATTATTCCTTGCGAAATATTAGTTTGGGGAATGGAAAATTCCATAATTTCTTGACATTTTTAATATATTTAATTGCCAATACAGAAATATATTTAAAAAAAATGTTTTCATTTTTGGTATGATTTTTTGGGATATGTAAACGTTTTGGAAGAGTCCAAAAATAAAGTGCGCAAAAATCAGAATTCACCATTTACTACCAAAATTTACATATTTTTTTATTTTGAGCAGCAAGTAATAAATGCTACTAAATTTTGGACTGACTGTTCTTCTTCTTCTTAGTAGCTCGTACTGGCCTGTCAGGTTTGGGTACCTCGGCGTGGCGTAATAGCAAGCTTGTCTCGCTAGAACAATTACGGCTGAGTAGTGAGTTCGATCCTCATTGGGTGTCCCATACCTTCGGCCTTGTGCCACATCTATGCTACGCTTAGAAAATCTATAGTACTTCCCTGGCACTTGTGCTTCGGCCCTGTTGCTGGGGTGTATTACGGCTACGACCAGCTTGGACAAGCTATGACCAGTTTGGACCAGCGGCCCGAGCGAAAACACTCGGGTCCCCACGTTAAAAACTGACCTTGTGTCACAACCTGATTCAGAGTGAGTGTGTGTGTGTGTGTGTGGGGGGGGGTTCAAGTAAATATCCCTGCCATAAGTCAGGTGGTGGGGTAGGATGAACTCTGACCGGCTTGGACAAGCCAAGACCAGCGGCCCGAGTGAAAACACTCGGGTTCCCACGTTAAAAACTGACCTTGTGTCACAACTTGACTCGGTGGAAGTGTGGGTCATATAAGATCTCTTCTACTTAGTATAATAGCTCAAGGGACACTTCGATGTGGCGTAACGGTCTGCAAACTTGTCTCGCTAGATCAATTACGGCTGAGTAGTGAGTTCAATCCTCACTCGGTTCTCCACGCTTTCGGCTTTGTGCCACGTCTAAACTACATTTAAAAAATCATTTTTTTCTATCCGTATTCTCTTAAGCTTCGTGCCGAAATTGTTTATATTTAAACAATAAATATACATTATTAGCTTAGAGTATCCCAGCTAAAAGACCAGTAATGTTCCAAGTAAATAAATTATTTAATAGACTGATCTTAGTAAACCTGTGCCTGTGGAGGAAGCTACTTTTTGGTTGTGATAGTTGGGCATTCCTATTAGCGTCACTGGTTGGCGCTCATTAGCAGATAAATTATTCAAAAAAAAAAAAAAATCAGGATTTTTCGAATTCTGATTTTTCAGGGAGAATCTCTTGACTTGGAAAATTAGCGCTTACTAAATAGATCTGATTTTTCCAAGTCAAGAGATTCTCCCTGAAAAATCAGAATTTGAAAAATGCTGATTTTTTTGCGGGGAAATTAGCGCTTACTAAATAGATCTAGCATGACACACGCCACGGGCTTGGGCAGGTGGATGGCAGAGCGTGGCTTGGGGGAGTTGGTAGACACCTGTTGAGAGCCACAAGGGATAGGGGGTAGTGGAGGGCCATGAAAAGACGCGGCACATTAAAAGAAAGGAAAAAGAAAAAAAGAAATAGATTTAAATATATCCCTTAAAATATTATGTTTTTGACCAATGTGTAGTATCTGTAGTTGACAGAAATTGTTTTCTGTATCAATGCATGACTTAATATCAGACACGTGATTATGTTGGGTGGATGTAGATCTTTAATTATCAAGCGAGTCTTGCAGATTAATACTTATATAAAAGTTCAATCCACATTGAGTGGCCATGTCTGTGGTTTTATGCTAGACCATTGCGTTCTTTGCTATAGTGCAACTCAAATCTTGTCGATATACTGCGAGTTAAGAATAGTTATCGGTTTAAGAAATTCAAACAAAAAAAGTAGATTAAAATCATAATTTGGTATTTGTCTATATCTCTGAGATGAGGTATTATGATTACTTGCATTATTTACATTATTGGACTGTTATCCTCATCTTCATTGCCATATTCACTGCGTTTCGGCCTCTATATCTCTGAGATGAGGTATTACTTGCATTATTTACATTATTCGGACTGTTACCCTCATCTTCATTGCCATATTCACAATATTTCGGCCTCTACATCTCTGAGATGAGGTAAAATATTATAAAATCATTAAAATATTATTAAAATATATTTCTGAGATCAGGTATTATTTACATTATTCGGACTATTGTCCTCATCTTTGTCGCCATATTTATTACAACGTTTCGGCCCTTCGGTATCTGTCTATATTTCTGAGATGAGGTATTATGTACACTACTTACATTTTTCGGACTATTGTCCTCATCTTTGTCGCCATATTTATTACAACGTTTCGGTCGTTGTAGGCTCCTGCCTTCTTCAGATGTTTGGAATGTCGAACTGAATCCTTTATTTCGCTCGCTGGGGTAGACATGGCACAGTGGATAAAGGCGTTAGATCCGGTGACAGGGCCCAAAAGAGTGTGAGTTCAATACCCGGTTAAGGCAGTGGAGAACTTTCAGAGGGAAATTTACAGGAGATAACTGACATCCATTAGACATGACACGTGGAACAAGAACAGTCTACCCCAGTGAGCGAAACAAAGGTTCAGTTCGACATTCCAACCACCTGAAGAAGGCCGGAGTGTACAACGTCCGAAACGTTGTAATAAATACGGCGACAAAAATGAGGACAGTAGTCCGAATAATGTAAATTATTAAAATATTATATCATTAAAATATTAAAATAATATATAATATATAATGCTCTTTCAGTGAAAAGAGTACACCTATGTGAATTTGTGGATACATAGTTTGAATAAACAATATGGATTTCCGTTGTGCAATTTTAAACATCTCTTACCTTCTCGTATGAAATCAATTGCATCTTGTTTTGAAGATCAACACATTTGCTTTCTGTTGTTTCTAATGTTGAATCTTATTCGTTTTTGGATCGTTGCCATTCCTTAGTATGATTTACAACGCTAATATAAAAGACTAACAACAATTTTGTTTCTCTTCACAGGACAATTTTATATTTTAAAAATATCGGGAAAATGCTGTCTTGAATATAAACTGGACATGAAAATTATACAAAGAAAATGTTAATTGTAGGTTTTAATATTTAGATCATATCTTGATATAAAACTTAATCTGATTACGAACAATATTATATTTTGAATAGTATTAATTTCTGATATTTAAACTTCAAAATTATACATACAGGTCGTCTTTGAGATATGAAAATCATTTTCGTAAAGCATTTTTATTATTCTGGTCCATAAATGAATTAATATTGTTGACGATCATCTTCGTGTCTGGCGACTAATTTCAATAGAGACTCTCTTCTATAAAATACCTATTTTCTTAACAGCAGTAATTCCTCTTACCTATACTTTAATTAACTGGTTATCACATTTTCAAACCCACACCTTCACCTTCTATCGTTACAATAAAAACACCTGCAACCACCTGCTCCAACAACTTTTGATTGCAGTCTGTCGTTTCATCTAATGACTCCCAGATCTTTGTTCGAAAATTCGTACACACACACACACACACATACAGAGAGAGAGAGAGAGAGAGAGAGAGAGAGAGAGAGAGATCGCATATCTATAAATACATGAAATGGATGGATGAATGGATTTAGGTTTTTATGTGTTAAGATGAAAAGATACTTTTGATATATAATTTGCAAGTATTAAAGCAAAGTTTTGTGTGTCTCTGTGTGTGTGTGTGTGTGTATGTCTGTGTGTATGTCTGTGCGTGTGCGCGCGTAAAAGTATTGGGTACGAATTTTGAATAAATATTATATATATATATATAGAGAGAGAGGTAGGTGTGTGTATGCGCGCACGCGTGCGTATGTGTGTGTGTGTGTGTGTGTGTGTGTGTGTGTGAGAGAGAGAGAGAGAGAGAGAGAGAGTCAGTCATGTAGATCCCACTAGAACCTGTAGTCAGTGTTCGAATCCAAATAAAAACCAATGTTTCGGGTACTAATTTTCAAGCCAAGCATGCAGGAAATCCCTCAGCAGTATCGACGCACGCACGCACGTACACACGCGCGCGCATGCACACACACACACACGCACACACACACGCACGCACGCACACACACATCTACCTCTCTCTCTCTCTCTCTCTCTATATATATATATATATATATATATATATATATAATATTTATTCAAAATTATAACATATGCATGTTATAACATCACTACAAAAATAGCCATTTTGTTTCAACACTTCTATGGCTATTTTTTGTAGTAATATTATAACCTGCATATGTTATAATTTTGAAGAAATATTATTTGCTCTACTCAGTATTGAGCACTCTTTTAAAAATAGTGGTTTTAGTTATTGGAATTTTATTCCATCTGTACCAACCCTAAACTTGGATATATATATATATATATATAATTATTTATTTATTTAAAAATATGATTCCAAATCGCTACATAAGAGGTCTCATGTTTCAAAACAAGAGCCGAAAACTTCAATATAATCCTTTAAATTAAATTGAGTTGAAAGTAAATTCATATTTTTAAATAAATAATTATATTTATGCTCTACTTTTGTATCGAGCACTATTTTAAAAAAATAATAACTAAAATACTAAGGGACTTTGGATTATTTACCTAACCAGTTCCTTCCTATTTTCTATATATTTTCACACACACACACACACACACACACACACACACACACACACACATATACATATATATATATATATATATATATATATATATATTCTTAACTTGGCCTATCTGTGTGTCAAATGTGCGTGTATGTGTTTAAAAAGAAGCACAAAGCAAATATTAACAAAAACCAATTACAATCTTTGGAAAACTTGCGAAAACCGTCCCAGACGCCAAAATGCCAAAAATAGATAAATAATAGATAAATGTATTCTTTGATGTTTACAAAACTTAAAACAAATATTTATATATTATTTTTTAGATTAATTTTTCTGTTAGTTTTTTTTCCTGATTGTTCATTGATTAAGATTTCATTAAAAACATAAAGGAAGAAATGAAACAGCCACAACGATCTTCATTTTTTTCTAATGATTCGCTAAAACATAAAATATCGATATCACTCGCCCCCAAAATTGTATCGTCTTCTTCTTCCATGTTCCGTGTCCTTTCAGAACGTTACTGATTATTGCTCTCCACAACATCCTATTATTTGTAGCTCTTAGTATGATTTGTCATTTTGCTGTCCCTCTTAATCGTTAGGTAGGTTATTCGTACACTTCTGTCCTTTGTTTTAAATATCCTTGTGAGTATCAGATTCTCCAAGCTCTGGTTCCTCATTATGTGTCCTAGAAATTCAACTATTTATGATTCTTATCGTTTTTGTTTCAATTTTCCTTGAAACTTTTCTCTTTATTCATACATTCAGACCATGGTGTTCTCAGCATCCTTCTGTAGAACCACATTCCTGTTGTATCCTGTTTTTTCTTCATCTGTGAGGAGATTGTCCAGCATTCTCTGATATATAGGAGGACTGATATTACATAACATTTCAGCACTATTTTTTTTTCAATCTTTCTAACGAAATTTTCTTGTTACTTAAAGCAATCATTAACATTTTAATATGTCCCGGAAAGGGATATATTTGTTCGAAGTAGCAAAGTGTTTTTTTACTACCATAACCGAGTAGAACAATCTAGCAGGTAACCATAATGGACTGGTCCTCGTCGTAGTGGTAGGCAATAGACGAAGACAATAGGCGAAGACAATAGTCGTAGTCAATAGGCGTCCCCCCTGTACCTCCACATCAGTCTGTATTTATGGCTGACACCAGCCAATCATATTACTGTGAGGGTGTATGCATATTCATTACATCACCTTTGTAAGACTATTTTCATGATTCCAATAGGTCTTCAAATTTTGATGTCCCATTGTTCATCATGAGTTAAAACAATTCTCAGATATTTAAATTGTCGTACTTGCTTGACTTTGACTTGTCCAATGTGTAATTTTCATGATGGGCCGTTCCTCCATGACAACAATGCATTTTGTCTTCTTATAATTAATGTTTAGTCCTTTCTTCTAGCTTTCCTTTACTAGCTTCTGTAAGAGTTTCTGAAGTTTCCCTTTTGTCGCTGTTATCAACACCGGGTTGTCTGTTGTTAGATTGTGTCTACCAATAACACTGGTCAAGAAGATTTTTGGTGCCAAGAAACAAAATACGTTTTTAGCTAATTTGATAGTGCTGGTTCCGAAAATGACCTTCAGTTTTTCATGGTTAGTTACCATTTTTGCTTTACTGAAATTGTTCGTTTTTGGAAAAAAAGATCAATTTACGATCTTGGCTGATCGCAAAATTTAGTTAATAAAGGTCGTAGAAACCCATCAATTTTCAGGCAAGCCGATCAATTTATCTCAGACACCTGAAATAAACTATTTTTTATAAGAAAAAAGTGTTTTTGTGTCAAAAATTTAAAAACAGAAGTACCGAATTTTTCCAATTTATCGCCATTTTAACTGATAAACTTTATCAGTAATACACTTTAGTAAACCTGATAATTAAGGCGACATCAAAAAGAAAAAAAAAGAAAAAAAAAAAAAAAAAGAAAATCTTTTGTTTGATATTCATGATTTATCGCTACGGAAGGAAACCAAACACATTGAGAGCATTTTGTTTTCACAGTTGGAAAAAAACTCGAACTAAAGACATCCCAATTAAATGCACCTATTCCATTGTACATGATACTGCTGGAATATAAAAAAGGACTTAAATAACATTGAACAAGATAGACAATCAAGAAAGAGAAAATTTTTCCCATAGTTCTTATGTTCACAAAGGTTTTATTTCTTCTGTTAGTTTATTAAATGATTTCATGAAAATACTTGTTGGTCTTGGTATATTCAATCGTGTTCAATCGTATTATTTTTAAAGACTTAGGCTCTGATTGTTGTTGCAAAAATTGTATTTATCAATAAGCAGACCAATATTTGTTGGTTTAAATACGAATTGAGAGGTTTCTACGATTTTACTTTGAGAAATATTGCCATCGGTCAATATCATATATACAGAAAACAAATGAAAAAATGCCTTTTTTATCCCCAAAATGAGGCATTCATGTACATCAAAAACGGTAGCTAACCAAGAAAAAGTACAATCATTTTCAGATTCAGCGCCGTCAAATTAGCTAAAAAGATGTTTGGTGTCTCGATACCATTCCAATTTTTTTTTTGTTGACCAATGTAATAATTCCCAGCAGAAATTCAAATTCTCCGAGGATCGCCTTGTTGAATAAATCCGGTGAGAAGACATCTTTGCTTTACGCTTCTTTCTGATTTTTTCTTTATATTTACTGAATTTCTATCCATATGCAAAAGCTGTTTTCTCCTAGCGTATATTCTGGGTTATTCTAATATCCTTCCCAAATAAATCAAGCTTCCTTAGCATTTCAAACAGTTCTTTGTGTCGCACCTTATCAAACGCCTTTGCATAATCTATAAAACATAGGTATACATCCTTTTGAATTTGTAATGCTTTTTCTGGTATCTTTCTCCCAGTAGAAGATCTGGATTATTCTAATATCTTTCCCAAATAAATCAAGCTTCCCTAACAGTTCAAACAGTTCTTTGTGTCGCACCTTATCAAATGCCTTTGCATAATCTATAAAACATAGGTATACATCCTTTTGAATTTGTAATGCTTTTTCTGGTATCTTTCTCCCAGTAGAAGATCTGGATTATTCTAATATCCTTCCCAAATAAATCAATCTTCTCTAGCAGTTCAAACAGTTCTTTGTGATGTACTTTATCAAACGATGTACTTTATCAAACGCTTTTGCATAATCTATAAAACATAGGTATATACATCTTTTTGAATTTGTAATGCTTTTTCTGGTATCTTTCTCCCAGTAGAAGATCTGGATTATTCTAATATCTTTCCCAAATAAATCAAGCTTCCCTAACAGTTCAAACAGTTCTTTGTGTCGTATCTTATCAAACGCTTTTGCATAATCTATAAAACATAGTTATACAATTCTGATTTCACTCTGAGCATAAATATCGCATTCTATGTTCAAGTTTTTTTTTAATGAAATTACGCGGTTTTTGTTTTATCTTCGATTTAATCCTGCTACGAGATTTTTTCATCAGATTTATGTGGCTCATTCAGTCGATTGTCCGATAGAGCTTGTAATTATTTGCATCTAGTTTCTTAGACTATGAAAATGAATCTACTAGGGTCTCTGGGTATTTCATCGTTGTTGTATATTCTACTTATCATTGTAGTTAACTGTTAAAGAATAATAGAAAATGAAATCAATAAAGTCAATCAAGTGGACAGGTTGGCTGATGCATATATTTCGAAAAAGTTGGAAGATTATTATTTTTATAATTCCTCTCGTCTGTGTGGTGGTTTTTGCACTCATTGCATTGCAAGCGAAACATTCTGACAAGAAAGTCTATTCTAGTTACACTGTGGAGTGTTGTAGACGGGAGGCGAAGTTTCGGCATTATATTCTCCTAAACTGAGGATTAGCCATAAGATTAACCACTCGAAAGTAACTGTTGTTATCTTTATATTAATAGAAGTAATAGTCGTAAGTGATTAAACTATATTGACATACAAAACAACAACTATTGGTTAAAAATATTCATAGAACATATTTGATTGGATGCATAATAGTTACGAAAAACAAAAAACAATTTTAAGTCTATTTGTAAAGAAAACAATAAATTTTAAAGGGACATAACTTCGCCATGAAGGAAATAAAAATATTCAATAAAAAAATAAATGCAACTAAAATCATGGAAAAGCTTGCTAAAACACAACGGTTACACGATAAATAACAAAACAGATTTGGGGGCAAAAGGTCCTACAGGGTCAATAAAAAAAAACTCTTTGCAAAAAAAAACTCTACATGGTCAATAATCTCTCAGAAGTAACGATGCGGATTGTAGATAAACACAAAACTATGAATGACTAAAGAGTGCATGGCTAAAATCAGAGACAGGGGTATTTATAAAGACTGCTGTTGGAGTTTCAAAAATTCAACTAAATTTTGTTCCATATCTGGATATTGAGTTTTCTTCCTCTACCTATAGCTTTGGCACTTGATTTACACATTTTTAGTTCATTTTTACTCTTTCTCCATAAACGTATGTTAGCCTCATTCAACTCATAATCTCTAACTGTAGCTCTGTTTCCTATTCTTTCTGCTAATTCTATTACATTTTGTTTAAAATTTGCACCATAATTCGCACGTTTTGACGACATTTTGGCGGTAAATTAAAATGTTACATTTATCTGGAAAACCGCATGGTAATTTTAAACATTATTTTAGACGCTTGGTTTCGATTTTATTCTTAATGTCAAGGTCAAGAAAATGACTCGTAATTTTTTTCTTTTTTTGACAAAATTTATAGATGCGTATTATACATAGGGATAGATATATTTCTTAATTTTTGGATCATGTTATTATTTATGAGTGCGTATTATTTCCGAGAAATTGAGTGGATTCGGACCAGTGCAGGTGTCACCTTCTTCATCAGTGCTTGTGGAATGCTTGCACAGAAGCCCCTGTCGTCATCATAAAATGGCCTCCCATCTGCATTGGTGCCGATGTAAGAAGTTTGACCTTGAACAGAAGTATGACCTTGAAGTCAAATAGAACTGATACCACCATAAGACCAAATCTTGTGAGATTTCAACATCTAAACAGACCGCATTCTTAACTCTACCAAACCAAGACATAAATAATGAAGATCATGTCACTCACTTTACAAAGCACTCCTATCTATTGCAAAACAATGCATAGCAAAACTAAAGTCCGAAGAGTAATTAAAAACTCCAATCTAACTTCATGAAAACTCTTATTATCGCACTTCAATTCCAATAGAAAAAATCAAATCTGTTTGGAATATGATTCTCAAAATAGCTGGCAGATACGTCCTTGATTCTCAAATACGCCCTTGATTCTCAAATACACCCTTGATTCTCAAATACGCCCTTGATTCTCAAATACGCCCTTGATTCTCAAAGTATTTGGAAAATATTCCCTTGATTCTCAAATACTCCCTTGATTCTCAAATACGCCCTTGATTCTCAAATACGCCCTTGATTCTCAAATACGCCCTTGATTCTCAAATACGCCCTTGATTCTCAAAGTATTTGGAAAATATTCCCTTGATTCTCAAATACTCCCTTAATTCTCAAAATATCTGGCAAATACTTCCTTGAAACATTATCACAAAACAGCATTAAACTTACCAATAAAAAGAATTTGCAAATCTACTCGCCAAACTTTTTTCAAAGAGTTTCTCGTCAAATAAATTTGTAAACAATTTCAGGATATTAAAAGAAACAAAATAATAAGAAAACTAATCTACAACCAAAGAATTACAATGAAATTTTCCATTTATCAGAACTGCAGGACGGCCTAAATAAATCACAAAATTCTGATGCTGGCCTTGACGAAAACTACTCTGAATTCCTGAAAAACTTACCAAACAATTCCTTATATAAAATATATATGGATAAGTAATAATATTGCCAGTCTCTGGAAACTTGCCAGTGTAATTCCAATTCCGAAAGCTGACAAATACCTGAGAAAATCCTTCAAGCTAGTGGCCAATCGCACTTACTAGCTGTCTTTACAAAACTCTCGAACCGCTGATTAATAAAAGACTTACCCGGTTTCTTGGTTAACAACATAATTACAAAATTCCAGTCTCGTTTTGAAAAGAACAGAAGTGCAATAGATCAGCTGGTTCGCCAGGAATTAAAAAGGAACAATTGACAGCAGAGTTCTTTGTCAAAACCCATGATACCACATCATACGGTATCTAAAAAAAAGTGGTACTCAAAGGATGACAGCCTATCTTTATTAATAGCTTTTTAAAAGAGCGTACTTTCCATGTTCGAATTAGAAATATCCTTTCTGGTTTATATGACAAAGAAATGCACGTACCACAACGGAGTATTTTATCAATTACTCTATTTAATATTAAAATAAATGATATCGTAAAGACCCTGATTTCATTAATTGACTTTTTATTGTATGTCGATAATTTCTTGACCTTCTATTGATCGGAAAATATCAATATAATCGAACGTCAATCCCAACAATGTCTCAAAGTTAATAAATGGGTTACAGAAAATTGATTCAGCTCAGTTTGTGCATTTGTGTCAACTTGAAAAGCTACATCACAATTCTGATTTAAAACTTGATGATTTCGATATTCCTTGAGTGGACCAATATATATTCTTGGATATTATCTTTGGCAGAAGGTTATTTTTTTTTTATACGTTACATTAAATATCTCCGAACTAAATTTTTTCAGCATCAAAAAAGCGACAGAGTTGTGTCCTGGGTACGGCGATAAAATACGTCCGCATGCTGGGTAAGACGATAAACTACATCCGCGTCTTGGGTAAGACAATAAACTACGTCCGCGTCCTGGGCAAAACGATAAGCCACGTCCAACAGCAAAGCCTCTGATCAGCTGGTTTTGAGGAGCGTGGAACCACCTCTTTATTGCTGGTGTTCCCAGGTCTACCCTGACTCGAGGCGGTAGCACCCGTTAGGATCCCAACTATGGGCAAATATTTAACCCCTAAACTGATTTAATATCAGCAATAAATTTTTCTGGGGAAAAATTATTACCAGCAATACATTTTTGAATAAAAAAATATTACCAGCAATACATTTTTGAAGGAAAAATATTACCAGCAATACACTTTTGAGGAAAAAATATTACCAGCAATACATTTTTGAAGAAAAAATATATTACCAGCAATACATTTTTGAGGAAAAAATATTACCAGCAATAAAAATCTTGTGGGCATTAAATAACCCATTGGGGTTGATATGCCGTAAAACAAACCAAACACAAAGAAACGAAACGAAACCAAGCGACAGAATTGATATAACGTTAAAACAGATCAATAAATAAATAAATCAACAATCTGTAGCATCGGGGTCTAAATAGTAAATTAAGAAAATCGAAATAAAGCTGAGTATCCCATCGCTTCAGAAGTTTTAGTTACTAAGCTCTGGAAATATTCTGCAAAATCAGTTTGAGGTCGTACAACTTGAAGAACAGACAGAATGAAAGAACGCCATTTGAAATTGAAAACCTTGCGGAAGAAGAGAAGATAATAATAATAATAATAATAATCAAAGCTAATCGTTCTGACCTCGTGATTAGAGACCGCAAAGACAAAATGTGCCGCCTTATTCACATGCCAGTCCCCGTAGACTGTAATATATCTTTGAAGGTCTTCAAAAAGATATCAAAATACAAGGACCTTGAAAATGTAGCACATGAGAACATCAACAATACCAGTTGTAGTTGGAGCTCTCGGATTGATTGGAAAATAGACTCATTTAAGTTATTCCTGGTAGCCCGTACCTTAAAGAAATACAAAAAAAAAAAAATTGTTCTCAAGAGTACAGCCCACGCCTTTCGAAAGGCTTTATCTTATATAAAATATGTGTTTTTTTTTTTTAATTGCTCAATGGAAAATGTCATGATAGTATTTCTGACCTTAGGTCTCTGGTTGGGACCCGGAAAGAAATTAGTACATACCAGAAATCAAATAATAATAATTAGAAAATAATCATTTTCACAATATCAAGAAGTATTATTTTTGTATTGGGATATATATATATATATATATATATATATATATATATATATATATATATATATATGCACATTTCATTGAAAACGACAGACAAGGTGCATTTATTTAGTTTTTTATACAATTTCTCATGCGATCTAATATTTTTTTTTCTTTTCGGATGATAAATTATACAAAAACTGTCCGAATGTTCTTTTTATTTTTATTTAATAAAATTCGTAAATAATTATATAGGCCACACCACATCATGTTTGACACGCAGACTCACTCTACACCTTTTTGACCATAGCTCAATTAGATCTCATTTAAATATTCATGGAGACCTACGAACACTATTCGTAACATACTTGTTAACAACACTAATATAATAGCATCATCTACATGCAAAAAAAAAAAAAAAAAAAAGGCTAAATAATAATGTAAGCCTTATTAATAAAAACAAACAAACCAACACTTCATAATATTAACTTTGAGCATGGACATAGTCATAATATCTTGACGGTGTTTTGAAAAAAAAAATGAAAACATTTTATAAAACATACATACAACAAACTATTTCTTATTTTAACAGTTAAAATATAATCCTTGAAAATGGCTAAATGTATAGCCGAAAGCGCTCGGATAAAAAGAACATTCGAACAGTTTTTATATAATTTATCATCCGAAAAGAAAAAAAATATTAGATCGCATGATAAATTGTATCAAAATCTAAATAAAAGCACCTTGTCTGTCGTTTTCAATGAAATGTGCATGAAAGAAGGATGGCTGCCTAAATACACAAATTTTATACACACACAGATATATATATATATACATATATATATATATATATATATATATATATATATATATATATATATATTAAGCTTAGTTTAGTCTGGCGTGAGATTCCAAATATAGGAAACTCAGTGAGAATCAAACTCACTTCGGTAGTTAGCGTATTCGACGAGACTAGCTTGCTAGCTACTACCTTATGGTGAGACGTTCATGTTGTTTTTTGTATTTTTGCTGAAATATCTTGGGAATCTATTCAAGGCCAAGGAATCCTGAGTACCTCTTCGTGTGATGTGCATGTGATGTGAAGACAATAAAGGCTAAATTTGTCAGTTTTATCTCACTCTGTCCCACTTGACACTCTGCCCGACCCCAGCCTGAAACCTGAGGCACACCCCAAACTGAAGCCCGAATAAACATTCTGTTACGACTTTACATCATTTATTTTTGCTCAAGGGTGCCTCCACCTCCAGCCTCCAGTTGCTCTCACTTATTCACACCGACTCTTTCTTTCTTCAAAGATAAGAGCCGAGATAAATATTTTTCAGTCGTTCATCTATCTATCTATCTATCTATCTATCTATCTATCTATCTATCTATATATGGATAAGTATTAATCTTACTTCTCTCTCTCTCTCTCTCTTTTTTTATCTTCATTTCTCACCAGTAATATTATTTCTTCTTCCTTTCTGTTTTACCGAAGAATATGTTTTGGCAAGTAGCAATTCGACGAAAACTCAAACTAGCTTTGAGTGAGTAATCATAAAAATTGCTGGTCGGGGCTGGGTGTGAAGTATAATGGTAGTGGGATGTTTGGTATGTGAAGCTCCAAAGAACTTCTGAGGAATGAATGGTGCCGCGTAACATGAAGACTATTCCACCTTCTTGTAAATAAATTTTTCTTCTTTCTTCTCAAGGAAATGTTGGCAATAATTTCTGTGCGTCATCGCATCTCTCTGCAGGCGCAAGAAAACGCAGTTTGGTAGAGTAAGTAAATAGATATTTGGATGTCGCACACATATTTATATACATGAAATATTTTGATGTACATTTTGTATAGACTGTCATATTTTCTTATATAAATCGAAGTTTTCATTATAAATTTGTATTATTAACTAACCAATATTAGTAAACTTTTTCAAGATATAACATATGTTTAATTGCCATCGTAATTTTACGGAATTAGAGGCAAAAACTCAAAAACCTAATACAGAGCAACCTCATCTCTCAAACGTCTCACATGTCAAATAAAAAAAAAATCGGTTTCGAACAGAAAATTCGAGATAAAAATGCCTCGGTATCTGTCAAGGACACATAGCACAGTGGATAAAGGCGTCAGTTAGATCCAGTGACAACAGGACCCAAAGAGTGTGAATTCAATAGCCGGTTAAGGCAGTGGAGAACTTGGAAAGGGGAATTAACAGGAGATAACTGATAACTGACATCCATTAAGCATGGCACGTGGAAATAGAACAGTCTACCCTAGTGAGAGAAATAAAGGGTTCAGTTCGACATTCCAACCACCTGAAGAAGGCCGGAGCGTACAACGGCCGAA
Source organism: Acanthosepion pharaonis (assembly GCA_903632075.3). Taxonomy (NCBI): domain Eukaryota; kingdom Metazoa; phylum Mollusca; class Cephalopoda; order Sepiida; family Sepiidae; genus Acanthosepion; species Acanthosepion pharaonis. The sequence goes on along the minus strand of CAHIKZ030005631.1, from coordinate 1,156,005 downwards.
ACGTTGTAATAAATATGGCGACAGAGACGAGGACAATAGTCCGAATAATGTAAATACTGAAAAATTCTTTGGTTATCGAACAAAATTTCGGTTCTCGAACAACATTTCCAAACCGAATTAACTCGAACGGAATCTTTTCAGAGTCGACCGCCGTGTTGCATACATTCATATGTTGTGCTGTGCTTTTCTTTTCTAATTTTATTGTAGCCTGGCTTTTTTTTCTATATTGATTCTTATTGGAAAAATAGTTTCGGTTTACGAACCTTTTGGGTTACAAACGGCCTTGAGGAACGAATTAAATTCGTGAACCGAGGTCCCACTGTATAAGAAAAATGAATTAGTGATTTCGATACACAGAATCTTCAGCCAGGATATGTACAATGTTGGTGACACATGAAAGGAAAAAACGAAGCAATAAAACGAACTGAACAGCTATGCAGGGGTCGGCAATCTTTTGCTAACAATGTGCCGACTTAGGGTTTTAAAATCATTCAGCGTGCCAACAGCTTACGTATTTTTATACAAGTCAAGGTCAATATACATGTTCTACAACATATTTTATATAGTAATATATAGTATATATACTTTAGTATATATTAAAATTGTAACAGCTAAATATCTTCTTTGCGTTGTAGTATTTATTGGTTTGGACTTCGTGATGTCATTTGCGGTTGAGTGCCATTGGAAATTGCTTGGCGTGCCACTTGTGACACGCGTGCCGTAGGGTGCCGATCCCTGTTATAAATGATTCCAATTGCCATCTTAGATCCTTTTACGATTAAAATAAGCCAATAATCAAGTGATATCTGTTAGTTATTAACGGAACCAAAAAGCGGGAGTATCATTGTTGTTTTGCACAAAGGCCATAAGTGTGAGTGAGGATGATGCTGTGCATATCTCGTCTCTAATTCGATTCTGATTCGGCAAATATGATTCACAGAAAGCAAGGATCAGTATTTTTAGTTTTCCTGAATATCAGTAAGCACCAACTTCGATTTATATAATGAATCTCTTTAAAATCAAGGACAGTTTTCTCACACGGTCAGTTTTAGAAGAAACCATATCTTTTTAGTATTCTTGCTGTTTTAATAATGTTCTCGTGTGGATGGTTTAAACCAGGGGTCTGTAACCTTTTGCTAACAATATGCCGACTTAGGATTTTAAAATCATTCAGCGTGCCAACAGCTTACGTATTTTTATAAAAGTCAATGTCAATATACCTGTTCTACAATATATTTTATGTAGTAATATATAGCATATATACTTTAATATATATTGAAATTGAAACGGATAAATATCTTCTTTGTGTTGTAGTATTTATTGGTTCGGACTTCGTGATGTCATATGTGGCTGCGTGCCATTGGAAATTGCTTGGCGTGCCACGCGTGACATGCGGGCCGTAACTTGCTGACCCTTGAACTATATCATCAAGATTCTAAACGAAAAGGAAAACTGCAAATGGGAACTTAATAACGTCGAATGAAATGAAGAGAGCAAGTCAGAAAAGAATAGCTAAGTACCTAAGAAACATTATCTGTCTATATTTCTGAGATGAGGTATTATGTACACTATTTACATTATTCGGACTATTGTCCTCATCTTTGTTGCCATATTTATTACAACGTCTCGGCCTTTCAGTATCAGTCTATATTTCTGAGATGAGGTATTATGTACACTATTTACATTATTCGGACTATTGTCCTCATCTTTGTTGCCATATTTATTACAACGTTTCGGCCTTTCAGTATCTGTCTATATTTCTGAGATGAGGTATTATGTACACTATTTACATTATTCGGACTATTGTCCTCATCTTTGTCGCCATATTTATTACAACGTTTCAGCCTTTCAGTATCTGTCTATATTTCTGAGATGAGGTATTATGTACACTATTTACATTATTCGGACTATTGTCCTCATCTTTGTTGCCATATTTATTACAACGTCTCGGCCTTTCAGTATCTGTCTATATTTCTGAGATGAGGTATTATGTACACTATTTACATTATTCGGACTATTGTCCTCATCTTTGTCGCCATATTTATTACAACGTTTCGGCCTTTCAGTATCTGTCTATATTTCTGAGATGAGGTATTATGTACACTATTTACATTATTCGGACTATTGTCCTCATCTTTGTCGCCATATTTATTACAACGTCTCGGCCTTTCAGTATCTGGCTATATTTCTGAGATGAGGTATTATGTACACTATTTACATTATTCGGACTATTGTCCTCATCTTTGTTGCCATATTTATTACAACGTTTCGGCCTTTCAGTATCTGTCTATATTTCTGAGATGAGGTATTATGTACACTATTTACATTATTCGGACTATTGTCCTCATCTTTGTCGCCATATTTATTACAACGTTTCGGCCTTTCAGTATCTGTCTATATTTCTGAGATGAGGTATTATGTACACTATTTACATTATTCGGACTATTGTCCTCATCTTTGTCGCCATATTTATTACAACGTTTCGGCCTTTCAGTATCTGTCTATATTTCTGAGATGAAGTATTATGTACACTATTTACATTATTCGGACTATTGTCCTCATCTTTGTCGCCATATTTATTACAACGTTTCGGCCTTTCAGTATCTGTCTATATTTCTGAGATGAGGTATTATGTACACTATTTACATTATTCGGACTATTGTCCTCATCTTTGTTGCCATATTTATTACAACGTCTCGGCCTTTCAGTATCTGTCTATATTTCTGAGATGAGGTATTATGTACACTATTTACATTATTCGGACTATTGTCCTCATCTTTGTCGCCATATTTATTACAACGTTTCGGCCTTTCAGTATCTGTCTATATTTCTGAGATGAGTTATTATGTACACTATTTACATTATTCGGACTATTGTCCTCATCTTTGTCGCCATATTTATTACAACGTCTCGGCCTTTCAGTATCTGTCTATATTTCTGAGATGAGGTATTATGTACACTATTTACATTATTCGGACTATTGTCCTCATCTTTGTTGCCATATTTATTACAACGTTTCGGCCTTTCAATATCTGTCTATACGTTTGAGATGAAATTTCAGTATGTACAATATATTTACAAAGATTCGGACTATTGTCCTCATCTTTATTTGCCAATATTTATGTACACTATTTACATTATTCGGACATAATTTCCTCATCTCAGAAATATAGACAGATACTTCCGAAACGTTGTAATAATTATGTACAAAGATGAGGACAATAGTCCGAATAATGTAAATAGTGTACATAATACCTCATCTCAGAAATATAGACAGATACTTCAAGGCCGAAACGTTGTAATAATTATGGCGACAAAGATGAGGACAATAGTCCGAATAATGTAAATAGTTACATTATTCGGATCTCAGAAATATAGACAGATACTGAAAGGCCATACGTTGTGATAAATATGGCAACAAAGATGAGGACAATAGTCCGAATAATGTAAATAGTGTGCATAATACCTCATCTCAGAAATATAGACAGATACTGAAAGGCCGAAACGTTGTAATAATTATGGCGACAAAGATGAGGACAATAGTCCGAATAATGTAAATAGTGTACATAATACCTCATCTCAGAAATATAGACAGATACTGAAAGGCCGAAACGTTGTAATAATTATGGCGACAAAGATGAGGACAATAGTCTGAATAATGTAAATAGTGTACCTTAAATTTAGTACCATAAATATGGTTATTGACGTGAATATATATATATATATATATATAAAGAATATCCCCAGTTAGATGTTCAAATCTTTTCCTAAAATGGAAAAGGGAAAACCGAGACATTTGGTTTAAATGTAAGAAAATAAAAGGCAATGAATAAAGTTTAAATCTGAGGGACACGGTTGAAAAACGATATGAAAAAATAAAAATGGAGGGAAAAGATTCGTCTGGATTAATGAATGTATCGATTGTCAAAGGACTTGAAGATTGCACAAATGCAAAATTGATTATGACATCTAAACTCTGTAGTAAAACTGACAAGTGGATAGTTTGTCGGTAAAAAAACACCCTCCAAAATAAGAAGCCATCAATAAATGGGAAGAAAAATTCTGTACGGATATTTTAAGAGATAAACCTTTTCAAATAAGACGATAGAAGATCAAAGGAGACATTTTGAAACAAGAATTGAAATCCGAGGCTCAGAATAATTCAATAAGAACCAAGAAATACAAATGTAAATGGCGGGGGGATAAAAAAGAAAATCTTTCAGTCATATAAATGTATGCAACATGTTGTCCATGAAAGAGAACAAAACAGATACGATTGGCCGGAGAAAAGGTGATTCACTGCCAAATAACCGTTTATATTGGCTAATATAAACGAATGGTATAAGTGTATGGCAAGTTGAGATTTCCAACCTCCCCAGTTTGTTTTTTGTCCCCCTTTTTTTAAAAATCTCGACTGGGTCAGCTTTCTTTCCCCATGGCCTTATTTATTTTATCCTTAACGAGAGAGCCTCTTGATTTTGTCTAAAGGCAGAATACAGCTGCCTCTCTTAATTCTTTTGTAGGTTTGACGGGTGCAATTAACATCAGTTGTCTTTATTTTTATTTGTTTTGATATTTTAGTTTATTTTGGGGTTCCTCCCCTCTCGGCTCATTGTATATCATCTATATATTTTTATATATAGAATTTTATGCTCATTAAATGTTTATGTCATGGAGTGTTTTTGTAGGTCCCGTGAGAGTATCGCGGTATTATGGTATATGGAGGATTGAATGAATGATGGATGAGTTCTTGTGGTGGGTGTGTAACGAGTGAATGGGTCGTGAATCGGATTAGCTATGTATAAGATAGTAAGTGTCGACCAGCTTCAGACCCCCTCCATTTCTGGCCTTGTGTCAAAATTGTATTTTATACAATAAATCTTGGTATAAGTACAGGGAAGAATAAGTGTTTTACTAGTGTTTCTTTCATTTCACTTTACGGTCATACAATAATTATTTTAGAGTTATGAAAATAACAACAATAAAATGACAAAAACTCAAGTCAAAATGAAATAATAACATCAATGCTCCATTTGAGAAATCCATCGCCTATTACGTTTAATAGTCTGCCATATTTTATAAACTTGTTAGATGTGGTATTCATTGATTCTCTTCTGTCTACTCTTGCTATCTATACTCTCTATGAGTGTTAAATGCTACAAGCCATACTTTCTCATTATGTATTTCAGAGATCACAAATATGTCTCTCATTGTAAATATGAGTTTTATTTTTCGTTCGCGTGATCCTTAAAACTTCCCGTCCTGGGTATGACGATAAACTATATCCGCGTCCTGGGTAAGACGATAAACTACGTCCAGCAGCAAGGCTTCTGATCAGGAGGTTTTGAGGAGCGTGGAACCACCTCTTAATTGCTGGGGTTCCCAGGTCCACCCTGACGCGTGGTGGTAGTACCTGTTAGGAATCCCAGCTATGGGCAAATAGTTAACCCCGAAATTGGGGTAAAAATGGGTTTTAATACCAAGAATACTTTGTAAAAAAAATAAAAATTATTATCAGCAATAAATTTTTGAAGAAAAAAAAAAACTATTACCAGCAATACATTTTTGAAAAAAAAAAAAAAAAATTACCAACAATACGTTTTTGAAAAAATATTACCAGCAATACATTTTTGTGAAAAAAAAATATTACCAGCAATACATTCTTGAAGGAAAAATTTTACCAGAAATAGAATTTTTGAAGGAAAAATTTTACCAGAAATAGAATTTTTGCAGGAAAATTTTTACCAGAAATAGAATTTTTGAGGGAAAATTTTGCCAGAGATAGAATTTTTGAAGGGAAAATTTTACCAGAAATAGATTAAAAAAAAATATTGCCAACAATAAAAATTATGTCGGTATTAAATAACCCATTGGGGTTGATATGTCGTAAAACCAAAACAAACCAAACCTTAAAACTTCATCGTAGCTCACATGTTTTGCCCATGATATTCTTAGCATCATTCTGTAGAACCACATCTTTGTCTCTTTAGTTCTCATGTGTATCTATGAGAATAGCTAAACTTTTGTAACTTCTTCATACTGATATTTCCAAGTGGTAGTTCAGACTTCCAACTATTCCTCTTGTTGATGACCGTACATTCTGTCTAATAGTTAATAGCTGATACTTTCTTTTCGTTTTCCATTACTACCTTGTCTAGGTTCTTTTATTTGCCTTTTTGAGACTATCGTTAATATGCTGATATCTGCGTATATGACGTTATTGATTATGCCCGCCAATAATAAATCTTTGTAGGTCTTCTAGTTCTCGTATGATCATCTCGTTATATGGGCTGAATAAATCCCGCGAGACAACGCAGCCTAGTCTTACTCCTTTTCTATTTGTATGTATTCATTAAGTCCGTTTTTGATCCGCATGCAGGCTGTTTGTTCCCATTAGAGTTTACAGATTACTCGAATAACTATTCCATATAAATCAAACTTTTCTCGTATTCCAAGTACACCTTGTGTAAATTAATTAAAAAAAACAATAATTCCGTTATTATTTACATTTTTTTCCGCATTTTTCCAATGAAATATGACCCACTGCATATGTTAATACTTCGTACGTCGATTGCAAGAAGTAGTTCCTTGCAGATTGACCACAGATTCTCGATTGGATTTAAATCAGAAGATTTTCCGGGCCAGTCTATAGTACTTTGATTTCCTCACTGGTAAGTCTTCCTAGTGTGTTCGTGCAGTGTTACAATTTTCGTACGCTTCCTTGGAGTAACGTCCATGGCAGACAATGGCAGTAGGACAACTAATCGACAGTCGAGACAATAGTGTCTGGGCGTGATAAAATCTGATGGAATCATGGATGACGCAATATTTTTGAAGACCAAACAAATTTCATCATACACCCCGAAAATAGATTCATATTGCTGAAAACCACATCAAATGACCTAATCTGAGGAAAAAATAGAAATCGATTACACCCTGTCACTCGAGTGGATGTAAAACTGACCGTATGGTGAAAGAAAGTAAATTAAAGTGGTTGTTTCAATTAATTTGCATAAGGATGTGTTGTACCTTATCAAATGATTTTGTGTAATCGATAAAACATAGGTATAAATGTTTCTGCATTTGTATTAAGCGCTCTGATAGCATTCTGATAATAAAGATACCATTTCTTGTTCCATTGAGTAGAAGAAAAAAAAGCCGCACTGTTTTTGCACTATTTCCGGCTCAATTCTATGGACTCTATTTATTACAATACTAATGATAAGTCTTATGTGGTTTATGATTGTCCGATGGAGTTTCGCAATCATTTACACCCGGTTATTTTTTTTTTTTTTTACCTCGCTACGAAGATTGAGACAAGGTGGAGTAATGGATAACGGCTCGGATTGAGGAATCGGAGAGTTGAATTCGAATTCCAGTCGAATCCATTACATTCACTTACGTGCTTGGGAAAGGTGTGGATCCTCTTCTTCTCCTTCCAGCTAGGGGTACATAGCAGGACAGACCAGGTTCTGTAGCCTTGGATGGCAACTGGTCTACCACAGAAAGAAATGGCAACCTACAGCGGGAAAAAATCTGCCTCGTCAGTCATGTATCGAAAGATCGCCTAAGCGTGTATCACGCATGGCACATAACTGACTGACGAAGATTGATCGACTGTTATTTCATTTATGTTTTCAGCTTTTATCGACGTCAAAATTGCAATAGAAATTATATCAGCCTTACTGTCTAAGGCTAATAGCATTTCTATTTACAATTCCATCTGCTTTTGTTTCTTTTGTTTTACGTACTGTAGGTTCCACCCTTTTCACTCTTCTGTTTTCATGGACGAATGTTTCCGATATTTTCATCATTTCTTTGTAGGATATTTTCTTTTCAGATTATGAACATTCCCTTTTTAGATTTTTACATATACTGTGATTTTTATGTCCTGTTTATTTTATATTTCTGTTAATGCCAAGTCTATGTTCCGCAGTGTTTCTATCGCTGCACATTTCTCGTTGAGTCATACATTTGTTGCTTGCGCGCATCCATTTTTAATGTCTTTGCTTAACATCCTAGATTCTTTGACATTCCTTGACTTTTTGTTCACAGTCACGAATTGCTTTCAATTTTCCTCGTTTCTTAACCACAAACATTGAATTAGAATGCCTTCAAATTAATTTTCGTGTTAAAATTTCAACGTTTTATTTCTGGGAAAAGCGTAAATGAAAGTCAAAAAAAGAAAGAAAATCGATGCCCGTTTTCGTGGCTACAAAAAGGTTTTACGTATTTTGAAATCTTGACGATTACGAAATTACGAAATTATTTCTGTAGCTTAGAAAATATTGGAACTGAAAAACACATTGCGGAAAACATACGAAATTTCATCACAGCTTTCCATTCGGGTGTGTTTACATATATGTGTCTGTGTGCTCTCACGCGGCGAGTAAAAGATATTCTTTACCCTTCGCTCTGAGATATTTCCTTTTATTTTTCTTGACTGCAAACAAATGTGTTTTTCCTTAATGTTTTCTCTTTTTCTAATTTCTTTCTGCACTTATTTGTCCTTTCGGCAAATTTAATCGTGACTGATTGACGCAATTTTTCCGTGCTGAAATACTTGCTGAAACTGTACTGAAAAAGTATTTACGGTCTGCACAAAAAGAGTCCAATGGTATGAAACATACCTCGAGTACATTTTCTTCCATCAGGATAGATAGCTTTGTTCTCTCTCTCTCTCTCTCTCTCTCTTTCGCCCTTTCTCTTTTTTCTTTTTCTCTTTAGAATCCTGCGTCTATTCAATGGATTGACCAGGTCAAGTTTAATAACTCGGTTTGTCTTGTCTACTCCTGTCTTTCTGTTCGGACTTGATCAATTTTTTTTTCCAGGAAAATAAAATAAAAAAAGTATTTTTTTCATGTCAATTCACTCATTTCTTTGCTTCAAAAGATGCAAAAACAGACTTTTTTTTTTTAAATTTAAAACTTTCCGAGAAAATTGGTAACTAGATCGCTTTCTTGTAGCATTTACAAATATGAGTTTCAGCCATCATTAATAATCTTGATCGTCTTGGTTCTATAAAGGAAAATGGATGCTTAAATTCGTAGCTAAGCAGAACGAGTTGTAGTCAAAATAATTATCCAGGAAATAAAGTGAAATGTAATTTTTAATAAAAATATAAATTTGACTTTGATTTCCAACTGTTTTATTCTTTTTTTCGAAGATACACAAAAACCTTTTGCATTTTCTTTAATGTACCAAATAAAATGTAAAAGTTAGTTAAAGCTCATTATATGATTGTAATTTGAATCTAACCAAATGCTCTTTTATTATTGCTAATAAAAATTTCGGCCTTTAAAAATGTGTGTGATTTGATTCAATCAGTTGAGATAATTTATTTTGTGACTTTTGCTAAATCATTTCTTTTGTTTTTGCCAGGGGCAGAGGAGGAGAGAGTGAGATGTTTTCCCCCGAGACAAGTGGCCACCCAATTTATGACCCCAACACGGGGTACATGTACAAGAATCCACCAAATCGGTCTTATGAGCCCACATCGCAACATAACCAACAAATGTATGGTGGAAACCAGTACAACGCCCAGCAAACGGCTCAAGATGGCTCAGCTAGTTTTCGATCACTCAGCGATCCGTACAGTCAACCCAACAGTTACGGTTACGTGACCCCTGTGGCCCCGACACCCCGGCACCAGTACTACGCTGAACCCTTTTCACCCCAAACTTATCACCAAAGTCCGGAAATTTACCAGGACAAAAGTCCGTATTATAATAACACCTACTCAGTGAAAGTTACCCCTAGCTACTCAAACGCCTATCCGACTTCGCCCAGGTCGACAAACAACGAGACATACATCGGTACACAGACGTATGTTCCATCGCCAGCCTCACCTGTTACCCAACATCATGGTCAGAATAATTATTCACCTTACCAAAACCGGGTGGCAGAAGTGAAACCAAACTTTGGTCAGAATACAAGTGCTTTTAGTCCCACTGCTGCTGCCCAGCAGGCATCGTATTTTTCAGGAAGCCACCAGGCGCAACCCCAGCAAAAGGAAATTTCTCCTTTATCTAGTCCTACATACAATGCACACATGAACGAAAGATGCTCTCCATATTATATTTCAAGCGGTTACGACGATAACCTGAGTCCTGTAATCCAAACACCAGTATCAGCAGAAGTGAAAGAACGACCAGAGGAAAATCTTTATTGGGCGAAACCAATCAATATTTCGAATGTGCCTGATTACAGATCGAACAGTTATGAGGAAGAGCCTCGTTCATCCAACATGAGTGGATTAATAACTACCGCAGACGATAGTGGTATTGGCGATGGTTATAACCCACCATATTCGGCCGTTAGTCACCACGGCAATCCGCCGTTGAGGGCAAATTCATATCAAGAAGTTAACGAACCTAATTACGTTACTGAGGCAACTGACGAGCCTGCACCGTTGGCTCTATCGCCCCCAGCTCCTCCTCAAGCTCCTCCTCAAGCTCCACCCCCACCTCCTCCTCCTCCTCCTCCACCGCCACCTCCACCAATGATGCCAGATGACTGGAAGCCATCCAAGAAAACATCAAAGGTATGACTATAGAGAAATATAGAAAGTATGGACATAGAAATCAACACTGCATGGTGGTTGTCTGTTTCACGTCTTAATGCGACCGTAAGATCATATATCTGTAAACGCTCTTCCTATATATATATATATATATATATATATATATATATATATATATGAATTACTTAAATATATAAATATATATAGTCTGTTAATATTTTTATTATAATAGATTACAATAAAAACCATTTTGCAGCGCCACAAAAAGGTTTTCATGTTTCAATACTGTTATTGTACCTCGTCAGGCAAATCGTTACCTCTTTTCGGAAGTTAAGGGGGGCATAACTTCCGAAAAGAGGTAACAATTTGTTTTTTAATTTCTGTAATAAATCATTTTTATCACAAGTTATCTACCTTCGCCTGACGAAGGACAATCATATAATTGAAGCATGAAAGGTTTTGTGTAGCGATTTAAAAAGTTTTTATTATAATTTATTATAATAAAAATATTATAATAATAATTTGCACTTCTTTTTAAAAAGTAAATGCTACGAACTGTGGATTTTAATCGATCTGTTCTTATATTTGCATATATATATATATATATATATATATATATATATATATATATATAGTGGTGAAGGTTTCGTGCACACTTTTTGAAGGGCCGAATACAGAGACCTGGTGCACTAAGTTTCCCAAACAACCCTCCTCAGGTTTTGAATTCAGAATTGTCCTTCTCCTAGACCAGTTGCCATCCAAGGCTATAGAACTCAGTCTGTCCTGCTATTTTACCCATAGCTGGAGGGAGAAGAAGAGGATTAACACCTTTCCCAAGGGTATTAGCACGTAAGTGAATGTAATGGATTCAACCTGGATTCGAACTCGGCTCTGCGATATCTGCCGATATCCATACGATATATATATATATATATATATATATATATATATATATATATATATATAAGCTAGCTATGATTATTAACAAAAAAGGCATAAGATTATACAGAGATGAAGAGCTCATCTTAGATCGAACTTTAAACTCTCACAAAGATTCAGAACCGTTAAAAAAAAAATAAGCTACAACCCACTTTATATACACATTTCTTACAGACACTCACCCAGCTTAATCAAACATTTACCATGTACCAGCAGATTATGAAACAACTCGTCAAATTATAAAAGAATCTTCAACAAGTAAGATATAGCGCTAAAGGTATTGGTAATTCGGTAAATTTTAGAGAAATAGGGACATTATCTGATTTCATCTAGCCCATAATCAAAATATAAAAAAACAAATACAAGAATAATGTTCGTCAGACTCATAGAAAAAAACTTCATCAAATCAAGCAAACTAGACAAAATATTCAACAGAAATACACTAAAACTTAGCTATATTTGCAACAAAAGCGTGCTAAAAATTGTAAAAAACAACAACATCCCCAGTTCATAATAATTTGCACAAATCCCCACTTGTAAATGTCCACTAAACACTAATTGCCTACAAAATAACCTAATATACCAAGCTACACTAAGATCGAAAGGAAACCCGTAAAAATATATATAGGAATAACAGAAGATCACTGAAAACCTAGTAAACTACTCGTATAAAACATCATTTAACAACAAAACATGTAAACAGTATAACCCTCTCAAGATATATTTGGAAACCTCAAAACAACGCAAAATACACAAAAAATAACATGAAAAATAATAATAATAATAAAAAAAAACACCCGTTTACACTTCCAAGCATTTAAAACTTTTCCTAGAGAAAAATCCTGATAATTACCTTCCTTGAACAAGATAAACTTCTAAAAAAAAGATCATGGCTCATTTCCAGACGCAGATTTGAAAACAAATCCCTACTATATTACTTACACCCACATGATGATTAAAAGACTAAATAAAACTACATAACTTAAGTCTGATGAATTTAATTTCAAATGCTAAAATTTAAAAATACTTTGGGTATAAATTTTAGCATTTGAATATACAAAAATTAGTAAATGAAATATATGGCTGAAAAAAAAAAATTTAAATAAAATAAGCAAACTAAAAATGATGACTATAAGTAATGTAAAACAAACAAAAGAACCAGGGAATATCTCTTTCTTTTTTCATCCACTTCCTTTAATCCCAGTGATCTATATATATATATATCCCATATGAGTAATAGTGACACATGGACTGTAGATCGCTTAAGGCGTGAAACCGACAGTTACGATGTGTTTTGATTTCTGTGTGCACACTGTCGAGTATATAATATACATATACATAAGCACTTACAAAAATATATACTAGGCCTGCTTGGTGATTGAGGTAGTTATGTCTTTCCCCACTGCTGCCAGGTATCAGTGTTCGTCTCGAGGTAAAGGCCCAAATTTCGAAGGATGTTTTTTCCAGGTATGTTTTTTCCAGGTATACTGACCTTCTATACTTAGAAAGCTGTGGCAGTACAATATATATATATATATATATATATATATATATATATATATATATATATATAATATATAAACGTGAACATTGAAGTCAACACTTAGAGGCGATAGTCTGTTTCATACTAGACCCAATCGTCAGGCCAATCGTCAGGTGGCCTGACGATTGCGTCTAACATGAAACAACTGTCGCCTCTAAGTGTTGACTTAACGTTCACTTTTACATTTACACACGCTCAATCTCTGATATTGAGTACTTTATCCCATAAATATAGCACACCTTAAGACTATATTTCTTCATATATATATATATATATATATATATATATATATATATATATATATATATGTGTGTGTGTGTGTGTGTGTGTTACTAAATTTGATTGCAATGATTGTCACTTAAAACTTGTTACTTGTACTAATTAGTTAGGGTAGAAGGTCAAATTTTAAAAAAATTATTCCATATTTCGAGTATTGTTTATATTTATTTATTTATTTTATTTATTTATTATGAACTGTTTTGGGAGGTAAATTTTCGCGTTTCCACAGGAACTTGTTGATTGTATTCGGTCTTAAAAAATACAATTAATTTATTCTTTTTCCTCCTTTTCAACAAAGACACGGTACAACAGTTTTACATCCTTTTCTCTTAAAAGGTCATTTGAATTCTACCCCCCACGTGTTTTAGGAATTAAGCATCATTTTTGCATAAAGAAAATGTAAATAGGATAAATCTTTTATTTTTTTGATAAAATGACAATAATGTTCATTCATATGAATGCATAAACGCATTATCACCAAATTTGTTTTGACATCCTGTATATAAAGTACAGTGTATGTGTGTGTTTGTGTGTGTGCGTGTCCAAGCAACTCCTCCGCTCACACTGATCCGATTTCAATGATTCATAGCTCATTCAAAAGCCTTAGAAAAGTTAGAAGCAGGGAACGATTTTCGTTGAGCTCAGATTTAGGGTTGTCAGATTATGCGAGGTTAAAAATATATATTAATATATTATACTAGCCATTATCGCTGCTTTCATGGTTCAAGGGGAGTAACTCTTATTTTCCTTGTATCCAAAATTTTAAACTAGCTAAAATTTTAAGCTAGCTTAAAAGCCGTTCTATTGGCGGTATTTAAACTAGCTCCTGTGGAGGATTCTTGGTTTGGCCATCATCAAAAAGAGGAGTAGATGCAATAGCATCAATAAACTACAGAAGAACTCAAAATTGAGCGCTGCATTTAAGAATTGAATTAATGCTTAAGCTTAGATTTTAAAAGTTCAATGATAATTCTTCTGCTGCTACTTAAAGACGATTTGATGTACGCAGATCTTTATTTTCCGTACAATTATTTTTATTTCATGGGTGACAGAACAAGAGACAATTTATAAGATAAAATTAATATAGTGTAAAAATGGGAAAATAGAATTTAGAATAAGTTATACATTCAACATTTGAAGAGTTAGAGAAATATAATAACTAATTAAGTCAAACCTACATTATTGAATCGATATGAATAAATGCGAAATTGAGCTCAATTCTCCCACGAATTAAAAAGACCCACCCTTGGCTCAATATCTGTATTATATATTATTTACTTCTAGGCAATATCACTCTTCAGGTTTAACTAATTTGCATTTTGATTTTAAAAAAGTTTATTTTATTAATTGACTGTCTTTCATTAATGTTCTTTTTTTTCGAGGATTGTTTAGATTTTCATATCAAAAATAGTTCTGTTTAGGAATATTGTCTTATATAGTGCAGAAAAGTGTTTAAAATTTGCATTTTACTTGACCTTCAACAAGTTGGCATCTATTTGTAAAACTTTCCTTAAGTATAACAAGCCAATTTATGAATGAAACGTTCATTTAAAATATTTGTTTCAAGGATTTCAAGTAGTGAATATATTTTACTTTTCGAAGTGATAGCGAGCGGGCGAAACCTGCTAGTTTACAATATAACACCTGTGGGAAATTTGTGTATTGGATTCAATTCAGTCTTTCACCTGTCAAACTTAGTTTTAAACTTTATAAGATATTTTTGTAATTAGCGAATAAGCGGCAACGGGTTACCACAAACAAAATATCATCCCACTCCTTCCAGGGAGGGACGGGTGATTTTTAAGTTATTAAATACGACATACACCTGGTTATTTTATCGATTTTTGTGTTAAAGATGACGATCGTAGTTCGAGTATTATATGGAATAATGAAAAACTGCGACTTTAAACTTTACGAAAAAAAAAAAAAAAAAGAAAAAAGAAGAAGAAAAGCACAAAAAATAAGCCGTTTACGTTAAATTATTATCTGTTAAGTCAGAGTGTATTAATAAAAGTTTGATTTCTCTGCAACTGAATTTCTCTTCCGGCATTTATTTTCGCGGTTGTCTCTTAACATGATTTTTCTCATAATAATTACTAACTTTTAAAATTTATACTTTGTTTTGACAATGGATATAATCAAGAGGTTATTTGATACAAACTATCGGAACGAACAGAAAGACAAAGAAACCATGTTTGATAGAAGCGTGTGTGTATATCGTGATATTTTAGGGTGGGTTTAAATATAGAGTGATCTCCCTTAGATAAATAATCAGAGTTGCTCCCCTTGATTGTTCGTAGTTCATTTTATTCATTGTGTTATTTGTTGTGGAAAAGCTAGCTTTGATCATTGCAGTGGAATTATCAGCCATATTTAAAATATATATATATATATATATATATATATATATCTTTCTTTTATTGTCGTCTGTATTTTATTAAATGGCAAACCTGATAAATATAGAAAAATATAAAAACACTGTTTCATTACAAATTGACAAAAAAAATTTTGGGAGAACTTCGTGATCAGGCCGTGAAGTTTTCAGTACCAACTCGGATGTCATCTGCACCAATTTAAAAGAAAATGGTGAATATTCAGGATCTATTTTTTTTTATTTGTGGTTGCAAATCTGATGAACTTTATAGATTTTTTCATACAAGTGAATCTTTATATTTTTTTCTAGGAGTATTTGTTTGAAATATTCTAAATTTTTTTGGCGTCGACCATTGAATTACCAAATTGTCGCTTAATATGCACCTCTTAACAATAGTGCGTTATGAACCATTTTGAAAAGCTTTTATATTTGATTATATTTTGATGGCAGAATATTTTATAGTACGAACTTAAAAAAACTCCATGTGAATTATATTTGAATTATATTTGATTGTATGACCGATGTATCATTTAATGACAAATGAAAAAGAATCTTAAAGATGGCTTCTAATTATAAATGTTTACTACATATTTACCAGTAGAGTATCTTAAAGTTTGCAAATCTATATATGTACCTAATAGACTTCCTGGAGGGATCGATCCCAGTATACGGCACCTTTAGAAAGTACCTGAAAACTATACAACGGGTTGACCCAAGTTCTTGTGAGTGAAATTTGATAGATGGAACCCCCGGGGGGGGGGCGTGGATAGCTGTGCTAGCACGAAGTCATCGTGGCCGAGGGCTTGAGCGGGCTGGGCTTGTTCAAATTTTTGATCACGCCAGAAACTGTAACTATGTTCTGCTCAGCATAGTTGCAATATAAACCACATGTAGGGGTTAAATAAACACAAATACGCCTGAGCAAGCGTCTGCAATAGTGATTGACTAGCTACCCCAGTAGATTGGTATCCTATACGAGTGGCCAGGTATAACATCAGAGTAAAAAAAATGTTCGGCGCCTACCCTCATTAGGGATGAAACATCTTTAATGAGATCCTATTTTAGTCCCATCATCATAGGATGATTATTTGTAATGCTATAATAAACTTTCCAATTATTTTTTACGCTGAACACATTTCTTTTATCAATTTGTTAAAATTATTTGGTGACGCAAAAGTTTTTTTTTTGTTTTAATATTCTTATTTCCATAATAAATGTTTAGAAAGTTTAAACACTTCTGCAAATGATAAGATTTTAATTTTGAAAGTGGACAAGTTCTTTTTCTTATCATTGGGATATTGAAGACAAATCATTGACATTAGAATAAAGTTTCCTTGACATGTTTGATATTATCACTTTTTAGCCAACAACTCTGCAAAACTCATGACTGATGCATGTCGTAATCTATCATTAACTACAACAACAGACACAGAAATATAAGTTATAGTTTGATAAATATATTTGCAACTATTCAAGAAATAATTTTTGTCTTCATAATAGAAATCATTTTATATGGTTGATTTTTTTTTATATGGTTGATTTTTTTTATATGGTTGATTTTTTTTGTTTAAAAACAAGCAAATTCCATCTTCTGCTTATTTTCCGTTAGGGATTAAAAATTTAAATTAGGGATTGAATTTACAAGATAAGAAATCTCGTTAGGGATTAAATTTATAAGATAAAAAACTGAAGTGTAAATGTTGATGTCGTACAAGTTAGTAATTAAAGGGAGATAATTACTGTGTACACATTGAATATATTTTTAGTTTGTATTAATAATTCCATTTCGAGATATAATCCAAAATTAATTTATGATCTATAATCATATTCTTGCACGGATTTTAAAGTAATAAATCGTTCAGTTGATGACAGCAAAGACAAAAAGTCCAGTTACTATTGTTATAATTAAAATCATGAGCAATTTTCTATTTATTTTTGTTAAAGAAAGACTGATTTCAGAAGACGTTTTTATTTCTAAATTTTATGAATTCAAAACAAATTCCTTCAATGCTAAGTTTCAATTTCAGTTTGTCGTTATTTATAGCAATCGTTATCTTAGTAAACTCGTCTCTTTAAAAACGAAGATGAATTAAGCTGAGAAGTTATCTTATAAACTTTTAAAAAAATCTTTTATTGTTCCTATTGGTTTGAAAAGGAAGGGCCAATAACTCTGTATTGTTACTAAAAAAAAAAAAAAAATGAAACTGAAGGAAAAAAAAATCTCTCTCTAGCGGTTATATTGCAATGTCAAATCAGCTTTTTTCAAGCAAAGCAAGAAATCTACTAATTACAGAAAAAAAAACCCCGAAAAAACACAATTTGAAGTATGCGAGTCAAACGTCTAAATCCCATGGGAGTCGCTATTCAGCTAAAATGAAAAACTGTAAATATTTTTTTCAAGCACAAAATTGGCAGCTTGAAGTAAATTGTTCTACCCTGGTTTTAAAGAGGGACTTTCCTTCTAACGTGTAGGTTTAATATAGTAAGAAACTAAAAAGATATCCTGTGCCTCGAAATTTAAAAAAAAAAAAAATGAATGTAATTTTCCTTTGTTTTACCATTGTGCTACATCTGTTAAATCCAGTGGTTTTGAACACGAAAAAAAGTGAACATTTCTAACTTCAACATTTTCTTCTTTAGTTTTTAGCGATGAAAAATGGCAAATCAGGAAACAGAATGTTAAAATAAAACTACTAATACTTCATCCTATAACGCCGAACAGTATTTCTAAATAAAAAAGAAATTAATTTAAAAATTAAATGTGTTAAATACTGTCAGTTTTCTAGAAATTAAAGCGATCTTAAGTAAAAACTCCAGAAATGAGTAATATAATAATCTGTGGTTCAATTTGTTGCTTCCACCCCGCCGAACGATTTCAGTCAAATATATTAACAGTGTTCCTCTGTTCCTGAAATAGAAAAATGAACCAGACTTCATTGACTTGTTCATCATTTCTGGAAACATAGAAGCGGCTACAATCGAATATTCCGGACATGGGTGTGTCATAACTTGGCACCTCACCAAGATGTTACTTATTCCCACTGAATAAACAAATAGCCAACTAAGAAACTTGTTTATACTTCAACAGTAGGCCGTTTGTCTGATAAAAAAGTGAGCTATATTTTCTTCACCGGCGAGAAAGAGTATTTTTAATACAAACGTGGGTTTGTTCTGACAGTTTCAAAATTTTTCCTTTCATTTTCCTTCCACTTTAGTTTCTTTGATTTACTTTGATTTTTTTTTTGCCATTTTGGTCATCGTTTTTTGTGGTTTTTTGTTTTCCATTTTTTAGCTTCAAATTTAAAACTTTTTTCTTTATTTCTATTTCTATTTCACTAAGATTATCTCTTTCTAAGCTTCTTTGTTTTCTTTTTCTCTTTCTCTCTATCTTTTTTCTTTTTCTCTCTTTTTTATATTCCTCTCTTTTCTTTTTCTTTCCTTTCTTTTTATTTCCGTCTTCTTTCTTCCTTTTATCCTAATTGCATTTCATTGTTACCTTTCCATAAATCTCATTTCTCTCTACAATCAATAATCTTCGAGTAAATCAACAATATTAACCTCATCCTCCAAACAAGCAAATTATTTATTATTATTATTATTATTAGTGGTAGTAGTAGTAGTACTAGTAGTATCAGCATTAGCAGCTTCTATACGATGATTCGGCTTTTTTGTAAGTAGGTCAATTTTACTTTTCTACCTGGGATCAAAGCGTAGCATCTGTCCGTATTTGAGCTGGTCTCATCATTTATGCTTTGTGATCAAGACACTTACGCTTTAATATTAAACAGGAAAGGATTAAAAAGAGGAGAGATAGAGGGAAAGATGTTGACTAGGAGAAAAAAGAAACCAGGACAAAAACTAACAATTGAAAGCAAAAACATAGAGAAGGAGAATGGATGAGAACGAAAGAAAAAACAAAAGATATAGGCTATCAAGAGACAATGAATGAAAAATTGATAGGCAAGTAGGGATATAAATCTATAAAATGGCGATACATTTAAAATTACAACGAGCCAAAAAAGTCCTTGCCATTTTTACGTCGTGTGGTCACTGATGCGCAAATGAGTGCGTAACGTGCCGGAAAAGCGCTAGTGGTTAGGGAGGCGGGTATTGCTCTTGATCAATGCAAGTGTGTTGTGCACACACATCAGTTATACCTCAAGCAGCGGCGAAGAAACATGGCAGTGTCGAAGCAGCTCGTTGGGAGTTGCTTGCTTTATGAATAGCCGAATACATCAAGCCTTTAGGGATAATGCTGTGAATGAACCCGCCACCAGGTACTGGTCCAAGTAGTTCAAGTCAGAAGATTTGTCCCTTTGTAATGAACCCCGAAGTGGCTTGCCACATGTTCTAGATGATGAGGTCCTGAAGGCAGCCATAGAGGCGGACAACATCCAATCCAGTTGTGAGCTTGCCGAACGCTTCCAGATTCCTGACGAAGCAGTCAGAGTTTACCGTATAAGGAAGGCGTACAAGTTGAACAAGTGTGTACCCCAAGCAACAACAAATGGCAGTCTGTTTCTTGTTGCGTGTGTAAATTATTCTTTTTGAGTAGTTACACGTCTGCTTATCATCGCTCAGTGGCGTCTCTGTCTTTGGACAGAATGCGTTAAGGGGCTTCTTTGTCAAAAGACAAAGGGCCAACCCTGGGGAACAGCTGACCGAAGCCGCGCCCTCCCACTGCACCAGAGAGAGGGACCGGTGCTCGCACCGAGGCCAGCGCAACCGACAGTTGCGGGGGCTGAGGGAATTTTTGTTCCTGTCCCGGACGTACGAGCTCGGGTCCCCACCTCAAAATAAACCTTGTGTCACATATTGTCCTATTAGGGGGTCGGAGTAAATACCGTCTGTTTCTTGTTGCATTCTCGGCACTGCAACATAACCATATTTGATTGAGTGCTTACCAGTATGTCACTCCCAAGCGTGCCAGACACTGGTTGTTAACACGGGTCTATGTGATGCGGGTGGCCAGAGATACCATACTGCGATGTCGCTGTGAAATCCACCGTAATCCCTGGACCTTGCGCCAAAAGATTACATTCCCTGACCATCTACCTTCGTGGAAAATCCTTCGCAAATTAGACATTGTGCCAGGCACTCACAGACTTGTTTACTTTTAAGTCATCTGATTTTTACCGCCAGTGCATTGCGCATCTGGAGGCATGTTGGGAAAAGATTATGGATGCCGATCGGGATTGCTATTGGGACTAACGGTATGTCAGATTTGCTGTATACCTTCTTTTTCTAATAAATAAAAAACGACAAGGACTTTTTTTTTAGTTACATTCTATTTGGTGAGTAACGTTTTTCCAATGTCACTTGTTTTCGGTGGTCAGTCTTGTTCTTTGTGTGAATTAAAAGAAATAAAAAAAAATTCTTCAATTCGTTCAGAATAAAGGAAATATATCCAACTTCAAGCGTGTTTCTCTAATAATACAAATCGGCTATGAAGACGTGCTTCATCTTGGGTATGACGATAAACTACATCCACATCCTGGGTAATACAATAAACTACGTCCAACAGCAAGGCCTCTGATCAAGAGGTTTTGAGGAGCGTGGAAACATCTCTTAATATTTGGTGTTCCCAGGTCCACCCTGACCCGGGGTGGTAGCACCTGTTGTTAGGGTACCAGCTATGGACAAATAGTTGATTCCGCCCCCACCAAATTGGGGTCAAAACACTATGAAAGTGTAAAAATAGGTTTTGATACAGTAATACTTTTTTTATAAAAAATTGCCAGCAATAAATTATAGAAGAAAAAATATTACCAGCAATAAATTTTTGAAGAAAAAAATATTACTAGCAATAAATTTTTGAAGAAAAAAATATTACTAGCAATAAATTTTTGAAGAAAAAAATATTACCAGCAATAAAAATCTCGTCGGCATTGAGGTTGATATACCGTAAAACAAAACATACTAAACCAAACAGAAGACAGAGCGCTGCTATATTGACAAAAAATGTCCTTATATTTTCACCTGTTCTTCTCAAATCCGGCAAATTAGGGATAACCCACAACGTTGTCATTTTATTTTTAGTTATCGATAAAAAAAAAGGATGTAGCTATATTAAAATCTCAATATTTTTATTTCGCAATCTTAATATTTTTATGTAACGTAAATCTAACATTTACCAACATTTTTTTCATGACAAATTTATAAAACTTGATATGTTGGTCGATGAAGTGGGACAGGTGTTCACAATATAGTGAAATAATCAGTATTTACTGCCCCGCCACAAGGGTAGATGTGGCACAAGGTCGAGTTTAATGTGGGTCTTCCGAGCTCGTAGCCTCGGCCAAAAAATTCCCTTTCGAGCCCTTATAAACGGGTTCAGGGTCAGTCTACCTCCCCGAACGAGACTCTGCCCTTCGGCAGAGCCTCGTCCGGGTTCTTCTCTGCTCAAAGGCAGAGAGTTCGACTGTGTAGCCGAAAAAGATTTCGGCTAGTGAAATAGTCATCGTCATGCAGACGTTACTCATCCATATGATAAATCTTACTCATTAGTCACAATCCGTGATTTTATTTATGAAATGATTACAGTTTCTGTGCTAATGCAATAAAACAAGTGCTCAACGTTCTAAAACAAAATACAAATATATGGCAAAAGAGGTTTTATTGGTTGATAGCTGAAATCCAAGCGATATAACAGATTGAACAGTTACTGTGATATAATGGATAGCAAGTCATGTAAGTCATCGATTTTGAGTTCAGTCTTTTCGGTGCGTCATGAAAATAGTAGTGTCCTCGAATTGGATCAATCGCCTAAATATTATCTGCCTTGACTGAAATGACAATAGGGTATCTGTCATGAAAAATGGCTAACAAGAATTTCACAACCGTTGTTAGCGTTGTGAGTTCTATTCTCATTAGGTGCTCTTATTATCGTGATCCTATACCAGACTAAGTTGTGTTGTACCCCGAAAACATCTACACCGCTGAAACAGAAAAGAACCAAGATTTATCCTTGCCAGCAAATGCCATGCAATGGAGAGAGCTTGGGAATATTATTAAGAAATCTTACTGTAACTCACATACGCATGCGCCCTCAGGCCCCAGCGTTATTATTTTTATCATAAATATAACATTGTTGGATTAATCTTGCCTCAAAAAGCCTAACCTCAGAAATGTATTTATTTATTGAGGTTAGTTATCTGTAAAGCCATTAACATGATGTGCTCGAAGAAAAAAGAATTCGCTGTGCAATACAATCTTTCTAATTAGCCTCACTAGCCCATCACAGAAGAAGAGATTTTTTCGGCGTTTCATTTTTTACTTTATTTATTACAACGTAACTATATCTGCAAGTATTTTTGGATCAAGAATTTCAGCGTTTAGCAATCGGTAAATTTTTGGTCTCATCCTTTGACTCAAATCAATTGTGCATATTGTACAACTAGCAGCATGGCCCGGCGTTGCCCGTGCTTGATTCAAAAATCGTACGACTCATACAGCAATCGCTATCACTTGACTTAAAATATTTTTGCCTTTCCTTGCCTTTAAAGGAGTGCCCCTTTGCCGTGCTGATGTTGCTACATGCCTTACTTCTTGCCTATCTCACACTGCGAATTTTTTCTAAGCTCTATACTAAACATTAAATCTGTTACGAAAAATCTGATATAGCAAAATAAAGATGATAAAAGTTCGTTTCGTCGATCAGTTAAATTTGCTTGTGAATTTGATTCCTCGCTATTATAATCTATGTCCCATCAGGATGTAGGCGATCATGGCTCATCACAAATTAATTTCCTTTATTATCTGTGAATTAATATTCATTCTTGGGAGAAAATGGTGGAATGGTTTCTCGTTGCACTCTCCACGGTTCCGGAATTCACATATTCTCTTGTCTTAGACTGGTTGTCACCCAAGGCTAGCGAGCCAGTCTACTCTGCTATTTAACCCATAGTTGGAGGGAGAAAAGATAGATTCATCTCAAGTTGTGTGAAAGTGAACGCAACAGCATCGGCCGGAATTTGAACACGGCTTGCCGTCCCCATTTGCCGCTAAACAGCTACTCTTCGCGTACATCCAATAAGCTCAGTTTAGTAAGGATAAAAAAAGTCCTTTTAAATCTCTGTGCCAATTCATTCTTCTTCTCGTGGGTAGGATGATAGAAAAAAATGTGTGTGTGTCCCCCAGGTAGTCATGTATCCGGCTAGTAAAGGTATGCCTGTCCCAACTTCAAAAATCTTTGTCTTAAGTGCAATTCGCTCGGACTAAACATTTTATCAACTAGCACGACAAATCTGTCGTTCGCACTGAATCTGTCGTTCGCCCTGAATCTGTCGCTTCTTAAGGTTCATCTGAAAACAATGTTTTCTTTTTTGTTTTTTTTACTGTCATATTTCTCTCGTGAAACGCCGAAATGTTAAGAGGTTGCAATGATGCCCTTTCAAAAGTCAAATCGCTGATCAATTGCGGCGTGTGAGCTTCACCCTTGTTGTCTACCCACTCAACTCGCTTTCCACACGGTTTTTTTTTTGTGTCTTTCTCTTCTTTCTTAGTCAACAGGTCACTCACTTGGACTGGAGAAGCGTTGTATAGTTGAACGAAAAAAAAAAAATATGCGATTTAAATTTTCTTATTAGACATTGTTCTCTTGCGTTTATATTTATAGACAGCAGACTTTTTGACGGAGATTAGAACATAATAAAGCAGTGTAAGTTCCTTTGAAGACGGAAGAAGTGGTGGAAGAAGTTAAAGAAATTGAAATAGAGGGATGGAAAGAGTAAAAAAAATGAAGAAGATAATTATGAGGATGAGGACTAAAAAGAAGAAACGAAAAAAAAAGTGAAAGAAAAGTAATCAACAATGAAGAGACAGAAAAAATAATAAAGAAAAAGAACGAATGAAAGGAAGAAAAGGAAAGAAAAAAAAAACGGAATGAATGACTAAAGACTTTGAGAAGTTTAGATTTTCGCTGAGAGCAAAATGACGTTTTACACCTGCGCAGCGACTACGCTATCATCCAGTATCCCAAAAAGAGAAGCAGCAGCAACTAATGTAGTAGTAGTAGTAATCTGGGTTAGAGTCACAAATTTGGTAAGGGTAAGGGTCATGTATGTGAGTATGTACATATACAATGCCTGTAAAAACGTGCGCGGGTTAAGTCGTGTCAGCATCGAAAGCTAAAAACGAAAAGAATTTTAAAACCGGAAACAATGTACCCGCGGAAGATAGTGGTGAGTTTTTTCCCCCCCACTGTATTTTATATTAGTCTTCTTACCCTTAGGACCATAAAGCCTTGTAATTTCTTTTTGTTTTAATTTTTGGCTATTTGATTAAGTTGGCGAGGACTTTGTCACTGATGTTTTTAATGATCAGTTTATAATGGAAAAGGATGATCCTGCCGAAAAAAACAAACCTTGGACGAATGGTGAGAATTTAATGAACATTAAAAAGAGTGGCAAATTTATGTTTTATCGAAAATTACTTTATTTTATTATTATTATTTTTTTTGTATGAGGTAGTTGGTAGTACATCTGATCAAGTGAAAGAGGTTGATTCTCAGCTGACACCAAATAGTGATCTTTTTACCCTTTTTGTTTGAATAAAATGACTGGTAAAAAAATGGTTGTCAAGTTTGGATAGTTGTCAATAATATTTTCTTTCTTATTTTTCCCACTGATTATCATCAGATCGACCCTGTTGCACGGACGCATAAATAATAAACTAACGCACTCCGGGATCGAAAATTTCGTATAATCATTATTTTTTTGTCTTTTTTTTAACTTTTTTACTCGTTCAGCAAATTCTTCACATTCTTATATACAAAAAAAATATTTTCTTTTTCTCTTTCTTTTTTTTTTTCAAATTTTAATACAAAAATGTTATTTTTTAGATTAATTCGCATTTTTTTTTTTTAATTTAGAGCATTGTTCTGAGTGTCTAGTCTCAGCGCAATGTTTTGAATCCAGAAGAAAGTAGTCAGTAGTCTTTGCGTATTTTGTTAATTTCTGAAGCCCCGAAAATTCAGTTTGTTTATTGACTTCAAAGTTTTGGTTAGAAGTTGAGTCCCCTCCCCCGCCTCCTACCGACACACACGCGCTCACTAAACCTGAGAGAGAGAGAGAGAGAGAGAGAGAGAGAGACTTTTATGGTTTTAGTTGGAGGATGTTTTACTGGCCGACAAGTGCAATAAAAATACAACATAATTTGGTGATTTTTTATGGTTTTACATTTACAGTACACTAACAGCCACAAAAACCAAAAACACATTTAATTTATTCAATTGTGTTTAAGTTTGTATGTAACAATAAATAAACAAGAACATAATTAAAGAAAATAAAAATATTTTTATTTCCATGACTTAAAAGTCTTAAAACATAACTTGCGAATATTATTAAACTTTTACATTGCATCATGGCAAGAATTATTTATTGATACTAAATAAAAGTAAAACCTATTTGACAATAAAGTCCATGAAACTCATGCAAAAAGTCCGTTTGAAATCGATTTATTTTTATTTTGGTTTTGAAAGAATAAATCTATGCTTTGCTATACGAAGTGTTTTTGGTAATAAACCACTATCGGGGTTTCCCCTCCTCTATCCGACTTCTTTCACTATCTATCTATCTATCTAAATCTGTTAATTTATCTATCTATCTATGCGAGTGTGTATATGAAACTCTAACCGACTTCATGTCTTGTCCAAAACAGGAGAGGTCCAAACCAAAACTCATAAAAAGGTAGACACGTTACAATGCACTTTTTTAAACTAAGTAGGCAAAAAATCTTTTGTGTTTTCCTCGTATTTTTTCTTCTTAATTCTGTTTTCACTGTGCCAAATGGATTCGCCTTGTTTTGAACTGTTTTTAAGCAAAATGTGCTGAAAACCTTTTTTTACAGTTAAAAAAAAGCAAGATATAAAAATATTCATCAACTTTAAGAAAAAGAAGAATATTGCAACTCGCAATGTTTACAAATTGACATTACAAGTGTAACAAATCACACACACGCGTACACACACACGCAGGCAGGCATACATACATACATGTACATACAATACATCAAATTTCTGTATTTAGAATTTTACATATGTATGTCTCTATGGATGTTTCCACTCACATTTCAAATTTCACGAGTTAAAAAAGGCAATTAAAAATTGTGGCTTAAAATTTCCTGTCAACAATTTTCAATCATGTTACACATTTATTTTAATTGAACTTCATTTGATAGAAGGATTAAAAAAATTGCATTAAATTTCGTCTTATACTGATTATATAACCGGTAACTGAAGAACTTCGGGATTTGTTTTATTTCCAGAGAAAAAAATAACTGCGTATTTTTTTAAAACTTAGTCTGGAAAAAAAAAATCACATGACCAATAAATGAATTATCGCCATCATCATTATCATCACCAAATTCACGATACACACACACACACACACACACACACACACACACACACACACACACACACACACACAAAAATACAAATAAAGCAGACAATGCGAAATCCCTGGTAGATATTTTTTGTTATAGTTGGATGATGAAAAACTAAAATGTTTGTTGAAAATAATGAAAACTATTTTTTTATCTCAAATTAGTTGAAGTCTAAGATCTAAAGATGCACGTCAATAATCAGTAGGACACACACAGACTTTTAAAATGTCTTTATCTCGTTTTTATATCTTTGAATAATTTTAACCAGTTAATACTTAAATTTTTACCGTTTTTCTGTTATTTTTTTGGACAACAATATATTTATAAGTTTCAACAAAATTTCATTGGTACTCAGGGTTCTATATAGATTTGTTTGAAACAATATATGAATCTCAGATAGGATCACCTTTTTTTCGTAGTCGTTACTGATAACAAAGTCCATAGCTTGTTTTGATCAAATATGACTCTTAACAAACTTACTGAGGGATGAACATGATAGCACACATAAAAGTTAAATAACACCTTCCTTGCCCTGTGTGTTGACGACATGTACAGAGACAAAAGTACCTTTCATTTCAACAAAGAACATTCAGAAAAATTGTTCGTATACGGTACTTAAGAATATAGAAAGGTTTCATCTTCATATTTTTTCAATGAAAAATGGTTCATGTTAGTTATTTGGTTGTCATTCCTGATGTTTTTAACTATGAATTGTTGAATTGGTACTTAAGTGCAAAGAAAGACTGGTGTGTCGATCGAATTGTGCGCACTAAAGTTGTACTTACTTTACTATTCACATACAATTACTTTACAAAATTTTCTGTGTGTCTAGCTCTCATATTTTCATGTCTCTCCAGTGTCTCATTTTGTAAGCATCCATCTGCCTTTTAAGTACGAAAAAGTGTATTTGTTTAAATAAGCAGGATATCAAACTGTAGAAATAGAAAATGCATTCAGAATTAACTATTTTTATGGGTTTAATTTAATTAAAAGTATTCGCTTCTGTCTTTCAATTTCACATGAACAATGTAATAAAGTTACGTAAACTAGGATAGGATCGTAAACGTAATGTTTTACATCTCTTATGAATTATGATTTAGGTATGCAGTTCTTTAGCCTTTTATCTAAATATTGCTTTACTCTTGGACTCAATTCTCTGCCAAATGGAGGATGCATAAGACCATAGAATTTCTACGAATCTATAGTAAGCAATTAATAATTCATTAATTGTTTTGTGCGAAGATTAATGCATCTTTGACATTACCTTCGGATTTCTTCTGGATTTTAAAACCAATCCAATCTCGTTTTTTGATCCAAATTCTTTCTTCTTTTTTTTTCACCAAACCGATACAAAAACAGTATTGTTTTTCGAATATTGCTTTTCATTTGTTTATTTTATCAACGTTCATTTCTTGCCCTTCTTCATCAAGAATTTCATAAGGAAACGATATTTTCATGCAAAGAATTTCTCACGACTTCTTTTCAATTCATTCTCTTTCCTTTCTTTTTTTATTCTACTTTGTTTTCTGCGTTACAATTGAATAAAACCGAGAAGTCTCTTTCAAGAATAAATGGAATGAAAAATCCCACGCAAGTGCCAAAGTCTTTATTGGTAGTTTTAGCAATGGTTACTGAAAAAAATCTTTCTACTTCGAATTCAGCCTTTCGACAGTTTTAAAATTTAAATTTACAAGCTCATTATTATTAACTGAAGAAAGGAAACGTAGTGAATTTATTTTGGTGATAGTATACGATTTGTCACTATTATTATTATTATTATTATTATTATTATTATTCCAGCTACTCCAAGCAAAGCAGTGATAATAAAATATATGACAGGCGCTGTTGTAGATGAGGAGCAATTTCAGTGCCTGCCAACAGCAATTTATTTTTACTATCTTCTTCTTTGCCAAAAATAAAGGATGCTAACAGTTTATGCATATTGTCATATTCACTCTTATTACAGCAGACATATGTCATAGTAGTAGTAGTATTAGTAGTAGTAGTAGTAGTATCATATCCAATTTTATGTGCGTTGATGAGAAGGCACAGCGAACTTGTTGATCGTGAAATTTCACAAATTGTGATAGTTCTTTCTCTAAGAAAGCAATTTCATTTTCAAAATTGCTAATAATAAAAAAAGTCCGCCTATCTTAGTACGATAGTGAGCAAGCTAATTTCGCAAATCTTTCAATGATACAGAAAGTTTGATTCTCTAA
This sequence comes from Acanthosepion pharaonis, assembly GCA_903632075.3. Classification (NCBI taxonomy): domain Eukaryota; kingdom Metazoa; phylum Mollusca; class Cephalopoda; order Sepiida; family Sepiidae; genus Acanthosepion; species Acanthosepion pharaonis. The sequence goes on along the minus strand of CAHIKZ030005631.1, from coordinate 1,126,744 downwards.
CTGGATGCAATGCTACTGTGACTCTGAGTTAGTGTAAATTAACAATAACATTAGTAAAATAATTAAAAGGATATACACTTTTGATTTCGTTTATTTTTTCTTGATTGGATTGATAAATTATCATCAACGAAGCAATGTTTGTTAACTGATTTTCAAATCACTCTTGATATGAATTCGGAATCATTTTTCTTTTCTTTGTTTTCATTAGTTTCAAAATAGAGATAAAAATAAACCCTGCGGATTTACTGAGCTGAATGACACATTTTTATTGGTTCATTTCAATTTTTAAGGCATCTTGAAATCTGTTTTTATAATATCAAATAATAATAATAATAATAATAATAATAATAAAAAAAGGGATTCCTGGAAGCCCATGCCTCAAAGAAATACAAAAAATTGTTCTCACAAGTACAGCCCACACTTTATGAAGTGCTTTATCTATGTAATTTTTTTTTTTTTTTTTTTTTTTTTTTTTTTGCCAGTGGAAAGTGTCATGATGCCATTTCTAACCTTAGGTCTCTGGGCGGGACCGGGAAAGAAATGTGTAAACGCCAGAAATCAAAGGAAATAAAAGCAATAATAATAATAATTTATTAAAATACTCAAGTATCAAATTTTTAAATAAACCTTTTTTTTTTAAATGTTTGTTTGAAATAAAAATATTCTCTTAGTTTTTAGAATGCATTAGATAAATATAAACAATAAAAATGCAGTTGCGAAGAAAAAGAATTTCTTTAAATTGAGGTAAAAATGGAAGCTGGTTAATTGCCAGGTGAAGCGAAGCTGCATAAATATTTGCATAGAATTGAAGCCTCCACTAAACTGCATGTTGTCAGAATTTCTTTAATTAAAAAAATCCATATGTTCACGAATTATTTTACTTGTTTCAAGCCATATTCTCCGTTCTTCCTCTGTTGTTTCAATAGATTATAAAAAGTAATTTTAATTGCTGATTAGACAAAAAAACTTGATGAACATTAAACCACTTTTCAAAGTTTATCTACGACGACAGAAGTTAAGTATCGAGATTTGAAAAATCAGTTATTGATCACACAAAGCCTTATTTTAGGTTAAAACAAAACTACAATAGCTGTTGCAAAATGCATGAGACAATAGCCAGTTCGATTCATATACAATTCCGTCACAGATCTACATACCATCGGGGACAAGGAACCAGGTATTATTTACACTATTTACATTGTTCGGACTAATTTCCTCATCTTTGTTGCCATATTTATCACAAAGTTTCGGCCTTTCAGTATCTGTCTATATTTCTGAGATGAAGTATTATGTACACTATTTACATTATTCGGACTATTGTCCTCATCTTTGTCGCCATATTTATCACAAAGTTTCGGCCTTTCAGTATCTGTCTATATTTATGAGATGAGGTATTATGTACACTATTTACATTATTCGGACTATTGTCCTCATCTTTGTTGCCATATTTATCACAAAGTTTCGGCCTTTCAGTATCTGTCTATATTTCTGAGATGAGGTATTATGTACACTATTTACATTATTCCGTCTATTGTCCTCATCTTTGTTGCCATATTTATCACAACGTGTCGGCCTTTCAGTATCTGTCTATATTTCTGAGATGAGGTATTATGTACACTATTTACATTATTCGGACTATTGTCCTCATCTTTGTTGCCATATTTATCACAACGTGTCGGCCTTTCAGTATCTGTCTATATTTCTGAGATGAGGTATTATGTACACTATTTACATTATTCGGACTATTGTTCTCATCTTTGTTGCCATATTTATTACAACGTCTCGGCCTTTCAGTATCTGTCTATATTTCTGAGATGAGGTATTATGTACACTATTTACATTATTCGGACTATTGTCCTCATCTTTGTTGCCATATTTATTACAACGTTTCAGCCTTTCAGTATCTGTCTATATTTCTGAGATGAGGTATTATGTACACTATTTACATTATTCCGTCTATTGTCCTCATCTTTGTTGCCATATTTATTACAACGTCTCGGCCTTTCAGTATCTGTATATATTTTTGAGATGAGGTATTATGTACACTATTTAGATTATTCGGACTATTGTCCTCATCTTTGTTGCCATATTTATCACAACGTGTCGGCCTTTCAGTATGTGTCTATATTTCTGAGATGAGGTATTATGTACACTATTTACATTATTCGGACTATTGTCCTCATCTTTGTTGCCATATTTATTACAACGTCTCGACCTTTCAGTATCTGTCTATATTTCTGAGATGAAGTATTATGTACACTATTTACATTATTCGGACTATTGTCCTCATCTTTGTTGCCATATTTATTACAACGTCTCGGCCTTTCAGTATCTGTCTATATTTCTGAGATGAGGTATTATGTACACTATTTAGATTATTCGGACTATTGTCCTCATCTTTGTTGCCATATTTATCACAACGTGTCGGCCTTTCAGTATGTGTCTATATTTCTGAGATGAGGTATTATGTACACTATTTACATTATTCGGACTATTGTCCTCATCTTTGTTGCCATATTTATTACAACGTCTCGACCTTTCAGTATCTGTCTATATTTCTGAGATGAAGTATTATGTACACTATTTACATTATTCGGACTATTGTCCTCATCTTTGTTGCCATATTTATTACAACGTCTCGGCCTTTCAGTATCTGTCTATATTTCTGAGATGAGGTATTATGTACACTATTTAGATTATTCGGACTATTGTCCTCATCTTTGTTGCCATATTTATCACAACGTCTCGGCCTTTCAGTATCTGTCTATATTTCTGAGATGAGGTATTATGTACACTATTTACATTATTCGGACTATTGTCCTCATCATGTAATCGCCTACAAATTGTTGCGGGCCGGTGTATCCTTTGAGAGATAAACACATGTTTCTCTTGAAATGTCCACAACAAACAGACTCGGAAAATGAGTCCACGTAAAGAAGCACAAGAACTGATATATATGTAGAAACAAATGATAATGTATTAACAACAAATGACAAAGACAATAATGTGTGTGTAACAAATGAATGAGGAAACTTTTTGGTCCAAAGTATGTGAAGTGAATGAATGTGCGTACGTACGTGTGTGTGTGTGTGTATGTATTATTCATGGTGTTAAAAAGTGAACGCATTATAATCACGTTCTTCTGCGAGAAATTTACATGTTGACGTAAAAAGTAAGAAGAGACTGCGAATAATTATTGTGGAGTATTTATAGAGCCGAAGTGTGTCCTCTAGTAGCGGTTTCGAAAATTAGGAGGAGTTAACCCGATAGTACCTTAGCAAGAAAGGTATACATACGCATTGAGAGATAAACACATGTGCCTCTTGAAATCCCCACAACAAACATGGCAGATTCTGGATGTGAGTCCAAGTAAAGAAATGTTAAGAAACAAGAACTGATATATATGTAGAAACAAATAATAATGTATTAACAATAAAAGGGTTACAAGTGACAAAGACAATAATGTGTGTAACAAATGAATGTGGTAACTTTTTGATCCAAAGTATGTGAAGTGAGTGAATGTGTATACGTACATGTGAGTGTATTGTTCATGTGTTTCCCAAAATGGGAATGCGATCTTCCACGAGAGATTTACATGTTGTCATATAAAGTGAAAAGTAAGAAGAGTGATAAAAAAATTATCGCAGAGTATTTATAGTGTCGGAGAGCGTCCCCTAGTAGCAGTTTCGAAAATTAGGATGAGTACATTAGCAAGAAAGATATACATTTTAATTAGTTTTTTTTTTTTTTTAAGCAAGGGAGCTAATTCACCAATATTGGTTGATGCGATAACAACAATTTTTTACATAGACACCAATAATGTTTATGTTTTTTAGTCAACAATGAACAAGAGTTTGCATACCACGTTTTTAAACGTGGCTTGTCATGCACATCGCTGTCACCATTGCTGAAAAGCATTATCCGCCGTGTAACTCTGTTGACATTAACTGATTTGATTCCGTAAACTTTCAGCAAATGTCAACGCATGCAATTTTTCCGCATTCAGTGACACACTTCTGCTTCGTACACACTTTTATGTCAGACGCCATTTTGCCAGACTCTTGCTCAACTGCTATCTGTAACAAGGCGAAAAAATATGGGTTACTGGCGTGAAGGTTCAATATCTACTTCTATATCACCAACATCTGCCGCTGACGTTGTCGTTCAGAGTAATAAAATAGGAGGTGTATTAATTTCGAAGCGACCCTCGTACATGATGAATAAATCCGATCTCTCGGCTTGGATTGCATTTTCAAAGTTCTTACGGCATCTTTATCGCCTGTTTTTGAACGTCTCCTCGATAAACTCCCTTTATCTCTTATCTATGAATTATCTTCGTCAGCTATGGACGCCCCCCCCCCCCCACAACTTAACTTCAGAATAGAAAGGTATTTGTTCTTCATTCACATTGTATTTCTTTTTTCATTTTGCAGTTAACTCTTGCACACGGAAGCAAAAGTTTTTTTTCTTTTTGTACGCATTCTTCATTCAAAATATTTCACACGTAATGCACCCGTGCAAGGAATTATTTATATGTCGTCATCAGTTGCAGTTGGGCGTCGCCTGTAAAAAACATACTCTTTCTTCTAAAGAATCGATCCGCGGGAGGAGCTTACTAAAGTTTGCTGTACTGAGGATACGTAGATTCATTTGTGTGGGCAACTATCAGTCAAATTACTGTTACTTAAAGAGATATATGGGCACCTCGGCGTGGTGTAATGGTCCTCACTGGATGCCCCATGCTTTCGGCCTTGTGCCACATCTAAAGCTACGCTTGGAAAATCTTTACTTAAAGAGATATACTCTCGTTTGTCACAAGTTCAGAACACTAGTACACCCAGAGAATATCGAACTGACTAAGCTTGCTAATAGTCAATGAAGCTAAGGTCCATAGCTGGACTTCGAATTCTCAATAGGCTGCATATATGAAATGATAAATTGAATTCTACAGATATGAAGGCATTTCTCGTTTTAAGAAAAATCATTTTATTTGTATATTGGGATCCATTTGTAAGGATAAATGAAATATTTATTAACCATATTTCTGCACATCATTTAGCGTTCCTTATTCTCTCTCTCTGTCTGTCTCACTCTCTATATATATTAATAAATATACATATGCCTACATTCGACGTGCAACTTAAAGTTTCGTTGTTCTATTAACGCATCAGGCACGAATTATTACTTTTGATTAAAAAAATCCCATATATATATATATATATATATATATATATAAAATCAAAAATAATAAAGTTTCGTTGTTCTACCAACTCACCAGGAACATTATTATTAGTTCTGATTTTTCAAAAAATACTATATATATATATATATATTTAAAATCAGGCACGAATTTAAAAAATGATAATTTGTGCCTGATGAGTTGGTAGAACAACGAAACTTAAGTTGCGCTTCGAACGTAAGTATATGTATATTTATTAATATATACTTCTTAGCTCTGCCTTACCACATTCACAACTGTTTCGTTTGCACCTTAAACTGAGTAAATATTTATTCTCTTACCTGTGTATAGACGTGAGTTATTTGATTTATCCACATTAATACCCCCTCACCCAAATACACACACAGATATATAGTCATCCGCAGACGGACTGTTTCGCTGTATCACAGCTCATCAGTGTGGCTAGACATGCGATTGCTTTAATCCGAGATCGAAGCGGATTTGCTAAGCTATCGGCGCACGGCAGAGAGGAACGTGAATTTTAGCGTATTTATTTTTTTAAACAAACACACCAGTGACCGAGAGGACTCAATTCAATAGAAGAGTCTTGCATTAGAAGCAATAGTAATCACTCTTTACAAATTCGCGCTTTCTCCTCATAATGCTCAACGGAAAATAATTTTCAGGAGCATATATATATATATATATATATATATATATATATATATGTGTGTGTGTGTGTGTGTGTGTGTGTGTGTGTGTGTGTGTGTGTGTGCACTTTATTCGTGTTTGGAACAATATTATATTACAAGATACGAAAATTAAGATCTACAAAGTTGTCCTCTCTCCTCTGTGGTACCGAAGTTTAGTTCATATTTTGGCAGCACTTACGCCTCCGTCAGTGATTCTGCCAGGAATTCTTCCACTGTATTCTCAAAGTGCGCTGGAATGACTTCATCACAAACACTCAAATCGTTAAGCGTCCCAACGCTTTAAGCATTGAAGCAATACTGTCCAAAACACAGCTGCACAAGGAGAGACCACGTATCGAGGATTAAAGACTCATGGAAATGGTAAGATTTCCATTAATTAGCCCCTCCCCCACCCCAATCAATGCAACAGAAAAGCACGAAATAGATATACATACCCGAAAGCTAATTATTGTGGAATCGACTAAGACAAGCGGGAAGCAGGTGTGGCTGACAGTCTTACTTCAAACTACATAGTACATTTCTGGCAACTCCCCCTTACTGAATGCCCTACCCCAGCGGAGGAGAAGAAGTATCGTCATGAATTTGGTGTTTCTCTGGTTACCAGTTTTGATTCCGCACCAGATGCAGAAAGTACCTGTCTCGCGCAGGCTTTGTCACCTACTATAATTCCTGATGAAAACAAGGCGATCTCAAAGACACATGGCACAGTGGATAAAGGCGTTGGTTAGATTCAGTGACAGGACCCCAAAAAGTAGTGAGTTCAATACCCGGTTAAGGCAGTGGAGAACTTTCAGAGGGGAATTAACAGGAGATAACTGACAACTGACATCCATTAACCATAGCACGTGGAACTAGAAGAGTGTACCCCAGTGAGCGAAATAAAGGGTTCAGTTCGACATTCCAACCCCCTGAAGAAGGCCGGAGCGTACAACGGCCGAAACGTTGTAATAAATATGGCGACAAAGATGAGGACAATGGTCCGAATAATGTAAATAATGTACATAATACCTCATCTCAGAAATATAGACAGATACTGAAGGAGATATCTCCAGAATCGTCATACGCTATGCAATGATGATGATGGTGATAATTCATTACTAAGACGCAATGATCCCTTCAGTGGGAACTAATCGTATTAAGCAGTTTAATCGTATATCCAAACGTATTTATTAGGTATCGGCCTTGTACATATTGCTAAACTTGTTGATAAATTTAAAGCTCATATTTGGTCAGAATAGATTCTGTTCGCCCACCTCGAATTCTTTTTCAAATGAACAAAGATTGCGTCGATTTTTCCATTCTTTGAAAGATACATATTTCAACAGACGATAGAACCTGAGTGCGTTGATTGAAAAACAACCTTTTAAATATATAGATGTGAATGTCGATATAAAGAGATAAATCAGCTGCAACGCTCTTGGTGGCCGATAATATACAAACAAGGTATTCTTGGAATTTATGCAAGCACGCACATACACATGCAGAGAGAGAGAGAGAGAGAGAGAGAGAGAGAGAGAGAATGGTTTGGTTTGGTTTACAGCATATCAACCTCAATGGTGGAAATAATTTTTTTTCTTGACAAAGTATTTCTGGTATTAAAACCTGTTTTTACACTTTCATGGTGTTTTGACCCCAATTTCGGGGTTAACTATTTGCCCATAGCTGGAACCCTAACAGGTGCTACCACCCCGGGTCAGGTTGGACCTGGAAACACCAGCAATTAAGAGGTGGTTCCACGCTCCTCAAAACCCCCTGATAAGAGGCCTTGCTGCTGGATGTAGTTTATTGTCTTACCCAAGAAGAGAGAGAGAGAGAGAGAGAGAATTGTGTCGTTTATATCATAGCAAATATATGTATCAGTTATTATCATAGTACATACAAGTAGAACGCCTCTTTCTTAACAACGGTAGAAATGTAAGGGAGTACAAGGTAGACTTTTTTTTTTCGCGAAGGTTTCACATTGTGCTGCTTTCATTATATGGGAATTTTCCAGAAAGCAATGAAGCGTGTTTTTAGTTCCTTAAAACCAACCAGTTTTCAACCACGGATTGAAAATCTTAAAACTCTTCGACTTATTAAGTGACGCAATAACACATTGTCTACTTTTCATTGGCTTTTCCAAAAAGCTTTCTCTTTTCCATTAATTGCATTATTTGTAAACGCTTTTTTTTTTATCCGAATAACAATAATAATTTAAAATTATAATTCAGGTTTTGCGTGAATAAAGAAAAGGTTCATTTTATCGAAATTTCTGAGACATACTGCTGTTACTATTATACATTGATTTTTCAGACCTTTTTTCGTGTTTCTTGTTTTATCAGATCGTTTCAGTCTCTATACACTCCAACGTTTTTTTCATTCGAATTCCTAAGATAAAAGGTTTGTTTCTATCATACATTGATTCTTTCACACTACTTTTCTCATATTTCAGCCGCTGTAATTCTTCAGTTTCTATCAGATATCTATAGCACTTAATAACCTTTCGGAAATGTCGAACGAAACACATTTGCTCTTCCAATGCTCGACAGAATATATTATGTTAAAGAATAAATACATGATTCACTAGTATCTCATATCTTGAGCCTTTTCTCGTGACATTACAAGTAGGCTTTATAAAATGAATACAACAAAATTTTCATTTACTATGATGATTATATTTTAATACATGAAATTTAGGCAAGAGAGAGAAAGACAGAGAGAAAGAAAGCGAGAGATAACGAGAGAGAGAGAGAAAGTGAGATAAAGAGAGAGAGAAAGAGGGAGAGAGAAAGAAAGAAAGTGAGAGAAAGAAAGAAAATGAGATAACGAGGGAGAGAAAGAAAGCGAGAGGGAGAAAGCGAAAGAAAGTGACAGAAAGAGAGAGAGATGAAGAGAGAGAAAGAAAGAGGGAGAGAGAAAGAGAAAGAAAGTAAGAGAAAGAAAGAAAATGAGAGAGAGATGAAGAGAGAGAAAGAAAGAGGGTGAGAGAAAGAAAGAGGGTGAGAGAAGAAAGTGAGAGAAAGAAAGAAAATGAGAGAAAGAGAGGTAGATAGAGAGAGAGAGAAAGAGGGGAGAGAAAGAGAAAGAAAGTGAGAAAAGGAAAGAGAATGAGAGAGCGAGATGAAGAGAGAGAAAGAAAGAGGGAGAGAGAAAGAGAAAGAAAGTGAGAGAAAGAAAGTGAGAGAAAGAAAGAAAATGAGATAACGAGAGAGAGAGAGAAAGAAAGTGGGAAAAGAGAGAGAAAGAAAGAAATCGAGAGGGAGAGAACGAAAGAAAGTGAGAGAAAGCGAGGGAGATAAAGAGAGAGAGAGAGAGAAAGAGAAAGAAAGTAAGAGAAAGAAAGAAAATGAGAGGCAGAGAGAGACGTCAACAACCCCAAAAGAAACCACTAATTATAGTTATACAATAACACCAATTGCATTTGAACCCGGTCTGTTTAGGCAAAGATTCCATTTTCTCTCTCTCTCTCTCTCTCTCTATATATATATATATATATATATATATATATATATATATATATATATATGTTCTATTTCTACCTAATGACTTTCCTAACATTCTAGCAATCTCACATTTAGCCGGAAACACTTTCTGAGGATATGAATAAAATGATGATTAAACAGAAATTTGCAATTCTTACCTAAAATTGTAAATCTTTCTTCCCTTTTCTTTTAATTTAACCTGCTTTTCTTGTATGAGAAAAAATGTCTATCACCGCTTTCTAGTTGAATTTAAATGTAACGATTTGGAAAAAAAAGCCTAAAGTCGTACGTCGTGCTGGCGTCATTTTTTTTTATGAACGCGCACATTGTCTTACGTATTCATTATTATCGTCTACCATTTTGCATTTTCTGGGAGCATAAATTCTTTTTGGTTAAATCAAAAACAGTTATCGAGTTTCTTGACTGTAGCTTTATATCCAATTATACTAGAAAATAGTGTTATTAGTTTTAGAATAAATGAATACTTGCAAATATGGAACAAAATAATCGTAAACTTTTTAAATCAACCAGTTTCGCTAAATCCGTTTGAAAAAAATAAATTAATACAAACAAAAACACAAAAGATAAAGTAAATCATTGAAAGATAATACTTTCCTAAAGATTAAATCTCTCCCCGTCTCCCTCTCACTATCTATCTATCTATCTATCTATCTATCTATGGGTTCTATAGCCTTGGATGGTAACTGGTCTAGGAGAAGAACAACTCTGAATTCAATACCCGCGGAGGGTTGTTTAGGGACCTTGTGACACACAGTGCACCAGGTCTCTGTATTCGGCCCTTCAAAAAGTGTGGTTGGTTCTGCACAAAGCCTTCACCACTAGAATCAAAATCATATGTGCTGGTGTCTGGGCTGTCAGTTCCGAGGAACTTAGCTGCTTGACCCTCACACGTCGGAAAACGACGGGAGAATTCAGCATTTGTAAAAACTCTTCAATCCTATAGAAGACCTGTTTTATAGCTTTAATTTTATAAATTTTATTTATTCACTTCCTCAAGCTTTCCAAATCAGAAATATATTTTGTTTTTCCCTAAATTTCTGTCCATGACACTGTAGTAAAAATAAAACGATAAATAATGTTATCAAACGCATATTTGAAAAGAATTAAAATTGGTGTTAATATACAAAGTCTAACATTAACAGTCACTACGTCAAAATATTTATAATATTTTTTTTTAATTGGAATAAAATTTTGATAGGCGTTTTCGAGTTATAAAACTTTCTTTCTTCAAAAAGATTCCAACTTATGAAGTACGCTCGCTCTAAAATACTAGTGGATATAAAGGTGGTGTATTGGATAGTGGCTTGGATTGAGAAATCGTAGTCCCGCGTTCGAATTGCAGTCGTGTTTGCTATTCACTTGTGTGAAAATACCTTTGAGAAAGGCGTAAATCAATCTCCCCTCCCCCAAACTAAGTTAAATAGTAGGACATGTGCCTTGAAAAATCATTGTTGCTGCAATATCCACACACGCACATACAAAAAAAGGATTTATACTTACAATCCAAAATATGCTTCTGTTTTAAATAATTCACAAAGGGTTGATAAGCCGTAAAAAAGAAATGAATCCATTAATCAAACCTAAATTACTGAAAAATATTTCTTCAGTGATATAATAAAAAAGAAAAACTTGGAAGATTATCTTAAACACAATATTTTAAATACATAAATATTAATTGGGCGAAATAATTATCATCGGGTTGCAACATTATTATTATTATTACTACTACTACTACTACTATAGTTTGACAACTAACATGACAACTGCTGATGTGTTCCTGCAATGATGTTTTTGTAGACATCAGCTGTCATTTTTTTCAAAGTAGCAACATTGCAAGTTGTAATGCAGAGCAGCAGATTTTTCTCGAAAAGTTGCATATGTGGATCAATTTGCAATTGGATAGGTGCAGTTGTTTGGAAATTAAAGGCAGGCATACACATAAACTTTAATAAATAACAACGCATATATATAATAAAAACAGACAGTCACACACACACACACATACACATACACACACATATATATATACAAACAAGTTGTTATAACTTCAACCAATAAGGACAGTATGTATCTGTCTATATCTATGAGATGAGGTATTGTGATTACTTGCGTTATTTAAAATATTCGGACTCTTATCCTCATTTTCAGTGCCATATTCACAACGTTTCGGCCGTTGTATGCTTCGGCCTTCTTCAGGTGATTGGAATTTCGAACCAAACCCTTTATGTTGTCCACCGGAGTATATTGTTCTAGTTCCACGTACTATGCCTCTTCCGGATGTCTCAGTTATTTTCCTTTAACTCAAGGACACATGGCCTAGTGGATAAAGACTCTTGTTAGATCCAGTGAGTAGACCCACAGAGTTGTGAGTTCAATACCAGGCCACAGCAGTGGTGAACCAAAAATTGGAGAGTTGAAGTAACTGAGACATCCGGAAGAGGCATGGCACGTGGAACTAGAACAGTCAACCGCGGTGGACGAAATAAAGGGTTCAGTTCGAAATTCCAGTCACCTGAAGAAGGCCGGAGCGTACAACGGCCGAAAGAAATTGGGAATATGGCAATGAAGATGAGGATAACAGTTCGAATAATGTAAATAATGCAAGTAAGGACTGTCTGTTTAATTTTTTTATTGAATTTTTTCCAGTTTTCGAATAAGATATTGCATAGCGGGATCAAAATTGTGGATAAACTGCCTGAAGTTCATGCTTTTGTTTAGTTTTGTTCAAGAACTTTCGACCGCCTCAGTCATTATCAAGAACTGGGTGTTGTCAGTATAATGGACAACTTTTTGTTGGTCACATCCTGGTATATTTTACTGTGCTAGAATTTACTTGTTTGGTTTGATTCAAATTCTAGCACTGTAAAAATACCAGGATGCGGCCAACACAATCTGTTTCAGTAATGTGGCTTGACACCGAATCTTTCTTGTGCTATCTATGTTGCCATAATCCGTCATATCGAATACTCTTATGGCTTAATCAAGAAGCTTCTTAGGGATTCAAGTACAGCCGAAAAGGGTGAGGCATCGACGAAAAAATGCATGTTACACAAGGCAGAAACGTTTTTAAAAAATATATCTCGTTTTTTCTTCTTTTTTTTTTTCACATGCGTATGTATCGACTGGGGTAATAACTCTCCTATCCTTTTTCTAAAACACGAAATAGATATAAAGAAGAACAGCAGGAAAATGCGCAAATGACAAGCTTGGTCTCAGTATGGTGTCTTGTTCATGCTTCAGATATCTTCTGGTCTCTGGATTAGTTTATTCTTTGTTCTGTCAAACATAATTAATGTTCTTAATCTCCAGATGTTCTGGCTAATCTTGCGTCCCACCCGCCCATGCAGCCAATCATGGATAGAAGCAGACCCAGGCATTACCAGTTTGACTTTCACCAAATAACCAATCAGTCTTCCTACAACTAAATCTGTTATCTTCTGAACTTGATCTCGCTATACTCAGAAAGTTACATCACAAATGAACAAACCGTATCTATTGGGTTGACAACTAAGTTCCCGCTGTGTTTTTAAATTTAATTTTTTTAAAAGGTTTAATAAAAAATAATAACTAATTAATCAATAATGTATTCTCCCTTGTTCTTCACAACTTCGGAACGTTCAACAAGATTTCCAATACGTCGTTGATAGAAATCACACTGTTTTGACTCGAAAAATTCATCCAACAAAGCTCTCAATTCTGCATCAGTATTGAACGAAACACCGCGCATAGTATTTGAAAGAGATCGAAAGAGGTGGAAATCCGTTGGTGCCAAATCGAGAGAGTACGGTGGGTGTGGTAGCACTTCCCAGCCATGCGTTTGAATGGCTTCCTTGGTTATATTGGCGATATGGGGGCGAACGTTGTCGTGCAGCAAAAGAACTCCATGCTGCCTATTAGGTCTTTTCTCTTAAATAGCCATGTTGAGTCGTTCCATCTGTTGACCGTTTGGTCCCGTTCAAGCAATTCGTAATGGATAATCTCTTCCCAGTTCCCACCATACGCACAACATCGTTTTACGCGGATGAAGATCTTGTTTCACGCGCCGTGTCGCTTGTTTACCGGGGCTAAGCCATTCCTTGTGCTGCTTTATATTGATGTACAGGCACCATTTTTCGTCGCCAGTAACGATTCGGTAAAAAAAAAATCGTTCCTTGTGTCCATGTGTTAAGCGGTGACGAGCAAGCAAACCAACAAAGATTGTGGCTCGTTGATTTTTGTTGTCACTTAAAGCATGCGTAACCCATGCTCCACACTTCTTAACCTTTCCCATCGAGTGAAGATGCTTTTCTATAGCAGGGTAGGAGCATTCCATTTTCTCTGCCAGTTCCATTGTCGTTTGACGAGAATTTGGGGGCAAAGGTTGGTTTAATCTCTCTTCGTCGAACTCAACTGGACGGCCAGAACGAGGTACGTCTTTGAGGTCAAAATTTCCATTTTTGAGCTTGGCATACCAATCACGAGTGCTTCTTTCGACTATGGCATCCTCTCCATACACAGCACAAATGTCGCGATCAGTTTTTGCGGCCTGAGAACCTTGATTAAAAGCAAAAAGAAGGAGGTGTCGAAAATGCTCATTTTTCTGAACTTGACATTCCATTTTAATGATCTGAAAATAAACAGAAATTAAATTAACTCGAAAAAAACAAAACAAAATTGATTAGAAAATGATTCAAAAATAGAATTCTCGAATAAAATAGATTCCAAAATTTAAAAAGCACAATAGATTCAAAAATTTAAAAAAAAAATGGCGGGAATTTAGTTATCAACCCAATATTTCACGCTTAATGCTCACGAGTTTTGCAAGGTTTCTAGAGCGACTAAACAAGAACGGAATCCAGTTATTGATTGACACCATTTTCGAAAGAGAAGCATCCGACTCATTAATTGGCTCAGATTATTAAAGAAGATAAAAACTGCTTCATTATGAAGATTTTCATTTTATTTACTATATATATCCAAAACTGCTTCTCATCTCACAGGAACTTCTTCCAGTTTCGCTTCTGATGTATTAACGATTATTACTATCAAGCTTTAGATAAGAATGGTGAAGCTCAGACTGTTGCTTTGGATATCTTGAAAGTATTTGACAGGTTTTGGCACACTGGTCTCCTTTTCAAGTTAAAAGGTTATGAACGAATTTTCGAACTGATTTGGTCTTATCAAATCGTGAAATCAAAGTTGTCTTCAATACCCACTCTTTTAAATATTCTTGCATTATTAGTGTTCTATGATTGGATCAACATCTAACCTAATTTTCATCAACGACTTTCCTGATTACATCAGTTCTCAACTCGCTATCTATGCTGATGATACAACTATTTACTTCTGTTTTAATGGTAAGTCTGATCGGTTCGATAAAGTTTAATTGGTAGCTGATCTTAATAAAAAAAAAAAAAAAAACTAATCTCGTTAAATGCGGCAAGGAATGGCTTGTTAATTTTATCGTACCAAACGAAAATGCTCTCTATTAATCGTTTGTGAGAACCATTTCTCGCTCCCATCAGCATGGCTGATGCTAACCTCCATGAGAGTGCCTCGTTGCGTTTTCGCTGAAATGAAGTGGAAAGATTATATTGAATGAATTGTTGGGTCTGTTGCTAGGGAAGTTGGCTCTTCGTATCGTGCTAGAAAATTTTTCTTGCCAAACTCTATCGTACATATTTATAAGTCTACCATTCGGCCACGTTTAGAATATTGTTTTGACATATGGTCTAGTGCTCCTGCTATATATTTAGAGATCCTTGATAACACCCAAAAAAGAATCTGCAATATAAGTAGTCATGACCTGTCATCTCTGCTTCTGTTACTTTCCTACCGCCGTAATGTAACTTCTGTGTGCCTTTTCTATAAATACTTTCAGGATAATGATGATGATGATCTTTCCTCAATGATACCTAGACTCTATGAATTTAAGCGCAAAAATATGGTGATATTTGGTGGCAAAATTTCAATGTTACAACTGAAATGATGAAATTTAACAGCAAGTTCTATGCTAACAGTTCCTTTTCTCGCACTTCTCGCTTGTAGAATTCAAATTCAAGTTTGATCTTCAAAAAATAAAATGCAGTGTCAATCGTTATTGTCTGTCTTTTTAATTTAAGTTCTTTGATTGTTCTCGCTCCTCAGTAACTTTCTGCGTGACTTTGTTGCTTTGCTGAGGTTGAAAAGTGTTGTGACCAAATAAATGGTTAAGTAATAACAAAAACCAGGTTTACAGATATATCGTATATTAAACAGGAAGTACACCAGAAGAGTATTACATGACTAGAGAGAGTGTATCAAATGAATTAGCGATCAATCTGTTCACTGTTCCCCGAAGCCTTCTGTCCTACTAATCTTATAGTAGGCGGAAGAGTCTAACATTGACTCTTTAGAGGGAGGACACCACAACAAAAAGGTTGAAAGAGAGAGATAGAGAGAGAAGAGAGAAAGTGAAAAGAGAGAGAAAAAAGAGAAATTGAGAGAGAGAGTGAAAAGAGAGAGTGAAAAGAGAGAGAAATGATAGAGAGAAAAGAGAGATAGAGTGAGTGAAAAGAGAGAGTCAAATAGAGATACAGAGAGTGAAAAGATAAAGAGATATAGATAAGAGAGAGAGAGAGAGAGAGAGAGAAGAGAGAGAGAGAGAATTCTTCTCAAATTTCCTGCAGACTCCTAGTAACACAATAGTTTTTCTTTATTTTTCTTGTTTCAAATCTACAAATAATTTTGACTCGCTCTGCTTCTTTTGTTGCTCATTCTTTTTTTTCTTTCTTTTCTCATCATTTTTTTTTTCGTTTTTCAATCCTTTTCTTTTTCTGTCCAGCTTTTGTTCTTTCTTTTTCTTCTAGATTTTTCTCCTTTTTCATTCCATCCTTTTTTCTTTGACCATTTTTGCTTTTTCGATCTCCCGTTCTTTTTGTTCTTCTGATACCAATTATTGGTATTTTTATACAAGAGGAATCTAGTGGATCAGAGATTTGACCGCTAATATAAACGAAAATTTGGAATCGCCTACAGTAATTAAGGTCTTTTTTTATACTATGGATAATATTGTAAATATGAGTTATTCAAATCTTTTGGCACCATTAACAGCCATTTTTCGTTATGTTTGAACATACGGAATATTCATGAAATGGATTTCTGCATTCATTTCTGAAGAGCAGATTCTTTGCGCACAAATCGATGTATATTTTAATTTTTTCGAACAAATAAATTTTATAGAAGACTACCTATGAGAAATGTTTGATCACGAGAAATGTTCGTCGTAAAACATACTGCAGACAAATGAGTAAAATAATTTTTATCAATTTTCGAAATTATTTTTTATCGTCATCAGTACGACTCTTTAATCAGCGAGCAAAAAAACTAACTCTACTGCCTTCAAAAATTCATGCGCATTGTGGGCTTCTTTCACGTAACTCATATTACTTACCTTTAGTCTAATCCAACACTACACTAGTGAAGCACCCACTGAGAATCGAACTCTGAAAAATACGTTAATTCTCACATTCTACACTAGGCGTCCTATAGTTAAAAATTGAAAAGCTATTAAAGTTATCATTCTTCTAAAATGCATTGAGTTTCATTTTTTATTGCATATCGGCGAATAAAAGTAAGGTTTGTTTTGGCTTGATTTATTTTAAGGTATATCAACCTCAATGGGTTATTTAATGCCGACAAAATTTTTATTGCTGGTAATATTTTTTTTCAGAAATGTATTGCTGGTAATATTTTTTCCTTCAAAAAATCTATTTCTGGTAATATTTTTTTTTTTTAAATGTATTGCTGGTAATATTTTGAAAAAAATATGTATTGCTGGTAATACTTTGAAAAAAAATATTACCAGCAATACATTTTTTTCAAAAATATTACCAGAAATACATTTTTGAAAAAAATAAAATAGATTTTTGAAGAAAATTTTTTTTACCAGAAATAGATTTTTTGAAGGAAGTGGTAATATTTTTTTTTTTTTTTTTAAATGTATTGCTGGTAATATTAATTGTTTTTCAAAAATGTATTGCTGGTAATAATTTTTTTCTTCAAAATTTTATTGCTGGTAATAAATTTTTTACAAAGTATTTAATTTCTGGTATTAAAACCTTATACTTTCAGTTTAGGGGTTAACTATTTACCCATAGCTGGGACCCTAACAGGTGCTACCACCCCGGGTCAGAGTGGATCTGTGAACACCAGCAATTAAGATGTGGTTCCACGCTCCTCTAAACCTCCTGATCAGAGGCCTTGCTGCTGGATGTAGTTTATCGTCTTACCCAGGACGTGGTTGCAGTTTATCGTCTTGCTAAGGACGAAATAAAAGTGAAAGAGGGAAACGGTATGAAACGTACCCAATTATTAGCTTGTGTAAATGGATGGTAAAACAGGGGTGGGGTGAGAACGATAGGGAAAAGTCAAACATTGCTAAGGGCAACGAAGTTGTGGAGAGCTATAATCGTACACGTCCTGAATGCACACAGCACATAAAAAGAAACAATTTGTTTGGCATGTCTAACACTATAACAATTATGGAACGGTTTATATACTTTTCTTCTTTTCAGTTAATAATAATAATAATAATAATAATAATAATAATAATAATAATAATGACACTGACAATGTTAATTCCAATAAATGTTTTTTTTTATCGTACCTGAAGAAGAAGTCGCTTTTTCAAGTAAACTATGCGTGGATTGTCATGCAAATTCAGTCAACTTCCTTCCACTTTTTTACGAGTACCTGTTAACAAGTGAACAACCCACGTGTATTCGCCTAGTTGGCATTTACTGTCCACCATACAATATTGACAGGCCAGGAAACATCGGCCCCAAAAAAGAAACAAAGAAAAAAAAAGGAAGTAAAACTCATCTTATGTAGCCCCTACCAACTCCACAATACGAAATAACCCACACTCTATTACCATAAATACACAGAGGCGCGAGCTTTCGTTCACACACACATACACACACACATACACGTACATATACAGATAGACACACACACACATATATATATATATATATGGATACACATAGACATTCTTTTCGCACGTAATGCCAATGCGTGCGAACATGACATTTATTGTCACTTGGGTACAAACCGGAAGCGACCGCCTCACTTATCTTTTCCTCTGTTGTTGTACACGCAACTGTTTATTTACAAACGGTAACTGCCGATGAGCAGTGAAGTTTAAATCGATTTTTATCAATTATTGATCTTATTCATTCAACAAGTTTGTCGTTCTTCGCTTTTTCTTTTTACCTAAATTTCTAACTTAAATTTGCCTTAACTTTTGTAAGTGTCTCCCTCCTCCCCAACTTGTTTGATTTTTTTTTATCTTCATTCATTCCCTTCACATCGGACACAGCACAAGTGTACAAGCAAAGAAAATTACAGCGGATGCAATATGAGGATGGTGAGTTTTATTTCTCAATCGCGGTTTATATGAGTATACGGAGCACAAATGGACACACACACACACACGCACACACACACACACACACACACACACACGAAAACGCGCGCGCACACACGCACAAAACAATTAATAATTTTCCTTTTCGGTTTTTAAATAAAAAAATTGTAAATCGAAAAATTGTAGATTTTTACAAAAAATATCTTTTATCTTTTTAGTGTTTACTCAATCACAAATAATTCAAAATACAGTTTTTTCTCTCTCTTTTCCTGTTTTTATTTATGTCTATCATATGTCTCTCTCTTTCTCCCACTCTCTCTTTCTCCCACTCTCTCTCTCTCTCTCCCACTCTCTTTCTCCCACTCTCTCTTTCTCCCACTCTCTCTCTCTCTCCCACTCTCTTTCTCCCACTCTCTCTCTTTCTCCCACTCTCTCTTTCTCCCACTCTCTCTCTCTCACACTCTCCCACTCTCTTTCTCCCCCACTCTCTCTCTCCCTCTCTCTTTCTCCCACTCTCTCTTTCTCCCACTCTCTCTCTCTCTCCCACTCTCTTTCTCCCACTCTCTCTCTTTCCCTCTCTCTCTCTCTCTCTCTCCCACTCTCTCTTTCTCCCATTCATGCCAGTCTTTTCTCTCTTATATTCTCTTCAAGTTCTTTTATACGTTTTCGGTTAGTTATAAATCATTTCATATTTCTAAATGTATTAGAATTAAATACTTTTATCTACATGTATAACACGCATATAAACATACACATATTTGTGTGCATAACTATGAACATATCTGTTTATATATACATATATTTTTAATGATTTCCACCGAAACAAGGCAACAAAGCCACTAAGACACAAGGAGTTACTGAGTGTGGAAAAATATAAGAAAAAGAGAAACAGCGAGAGCAATAAAAGAACAGACATAGTTTTTATACGCGAATAAGTTAATTAAGTTAGGTTTTCCGTGAAATTATCAAAAGTTATGATGCTAATAATAAAACATTTTCGTGTTTGCCACATTCTTTAGAAGAAATATGAATCAGAAACAGAATAGATGATGACCCATCTGTTTAAAGTAAGATGTAGACATTAATCCTGAAAACAATGTATGTATGCGTGTTTTATGAAGGTCTGTAGCTGTCATGTGTTTACTTTAAATTTAAAATGTCGCTGTTTTTATCAATCGCCAAGGTTCGTTAATACAACGAACATTTTTCTCCGTTGCAATAATAACGTTGACAACGAAAGGCCGACATTGTATCCTGGTTAATTAAGTCAGAATAATTGACAGATTTCACTTGTCCAATCTGTGTTCCTAATTTAAGAAAGAATAAAAGAAACAAAAGAAAAAAGGTAGAGATGACAACAGCTCTAAACATCTTACAAAGGTTTGGTCAGATTGGGCGGTAAAACTTAAATTATCCCCGAACGTAAGAGATCGGGGCGGCAATAATTAATAATCACTGAGGAAATGGCCTTTCCTAATTTCTAAAATGCGGAAAGCCTGACCTCTGACCTCTGGACAAACAGCTTCCGCCTCGCCCTCTTAACTTAGGGCAACAATAAAAAGTTGTTTGTGTCCACCCACCTCTCTCACACACATACCAAAGGGCCCTCGGGCCAGAGTTGGCTTCAACGGTTCAGCGAGATATATATTATTAGAAACGATCACACTCCACTTTTTTATATTTTTCTTTCTCTTTATTTTTTTCCGTTCTGTCATTTTTCTTTTTTTCATTGCTGTTCTCTTTTTTTCTTTTTTTTTTATTTTCTCTCTCTTTTTCTCTTGACAAACATGGAACAATGTTTGCCAGTCTGGATGCAATTGGTATTTAGATACGAATCAAGATTCGTCATGTTTCCCATATAATAAACGTTTCAATATTCGTTCAGTAGAGAATCTTTTGTTTTCCAGCGGAAATCTATTTCGACAGAATAAACACAGTTATTATGATATCAAACGAATCTTGTTAGCCTCATTTATATCCAGTCATGTGAGAAAAAAGTTCAATGATGTTGCTCTCTGGGCATTACTTGGTTATTTCGTCTCATGTGACATTAGAGCAGACTTCGTATTTCGTGCCAGAAAGTAAGTGATAGAAGTTTCTGATGAGTTTAACAACTAAAAGTTTAAAACTAGAGATATTTTAATGGTATCAAGAGCAGATCATTATGGGACTGCATTGTGGTGCCAGTGGTCGGTGTTCAAGTACAGGTAAAACATTTTGAACACAAGTAAGAAGGACGAGAAGTGCAACACAATCTTTACACTTGATCTTGTTTTGTACACAGAAGGCACAGTGGAGTAATGGATAGCGGCTCGGATTGAGGAATCCAGTCGAATCCATTACATTCACTTACATGCTAATACACTTGGGAAAGGTGCGAATCCTCTTCTTCTCCCTCCAGCTATGGGTAAATAGAAGCCTTGGATGGCAACTGGACTATCGCAGAAAGAAATGGCAACCTACTGCGGTGAAAAAAAAAATCTGCCTCGTCAGTCATGTATCGAAAGATATATGATCGCCTAAGCGTGTATCACGCATGGCACATAACTGAACTGATATTCACTTACGTGCTAATAACCTTGGGAAAGGTATGAATTCTCTTCTTTTTCCCCCAGCTATGGGTAAATAGCAGTACAGGCTGTGTTCTATAGCCTTGGATGGCAACTGGTCTACCGCAGAAAGAAAGGGCAACCTACTGCACGGGAAAAATCTGCCTCGTCAGTCATATATCGAAAGATACATGATCGCCTAAGCGTGTATCACGCATGGCGCATAACTGACTGACGCAGCTGATCTTATTAAATATCTAAGAGCAAATTTGCATCACTAAATTACATTCTTCTGTTGTGTCTTGAATTGACGACGTTTTAAACGCTCAAATTTCTTCTTTCTCATTCAATCGTCATTGAACGTCTATTTCTCTTTTAGTCTAATGTGTTTTTTTTTTCTCATGGAAATGATAGTTAAAAAAAATACAAATTTAGCCGGACGTCTTACTCGAATTTTGAGATCATTTTGATTTGATTTTCTTTTTCTTTTATTTTAACAGTAAAACTAATCGAAACGTTCAAGACATTGTGTCCGGGCTTTTATTTTGTGATGAGTAATTTATCAAGCTAATTATTCTTTTAAAAAGACGTAAAAAAAAACTTTAAGCTAGTAAATGCGGGACCATATTTTGCTTTGCAAAGTTTGTTCAAGATGGGAATCGGCAATTTAAAAGCACTAGTATTCAATTACCAGAGATTTGTATGTTAATTGTGACTATCGGAATTTTAGAATATCTATCAAAGTAATCTCTCAAAATCCAACATCTCTTTGTCATTAAACTGTGGCTGATGACGTTATTTCCTTTTAGATCACAAAATCTCCTAAAAATGTCCTTATCTATTGTCTAAGGATCTGAGAAGTATTGTTGCTATCCCATAAATTATTTGGAGATATTCTGTTTTTTACTTATTTAAACATGGCCGATGTGTACTTTAGCTTTCTTCTTGTGTTCTACTTAAGACATTATTGCATGTGACATACGCTTGAAATGTTTCTTAGAACGCACTGACAAAAAATAACCGTTAAGTGTATTTATCTTCAACCTCTTGTTTTGTTATTTCTTAACCATTTATTTGGTCACAACACTTATACGGTGAAACGATTCTGCGAAAAATAGAAGTCCTACAAGTCTTCATTATTGGCGGCCACAATCTTAACAACATTACATATGCAGATGACACAGTGCTGATAGCAGACACAGAAGGGAAATTAATAGAATTCCTACAGAAGGCAGTGAAGGAGAGCAAGAAGGAAGGGCTATGGCAAGAAGACAGAATGCATCGTTGTCAGCAAAAAGAAACAGCCTAACATGCAAATTACAAATTGGAGATACCAAAATTAAATAAAGACATCAATTCAAATATTTTGGAAGTGTTTTAAGAGAGGACACCGAAATCCGAAAGCGTATTGAGATAGCGAAATATGCTTTCGAAATGCTAAGCAAAGTATCAAAAAACAGGAAAATTTCGTTAGAAACAAAGAAAAGAGTACACGTGGTTCTACAGAAGGATGCTGAGAATACCGCAAAACCGAACGTGAGCAACGACAAAGTTTTGCAGAAAATGGAAACAAAAAGGACACTTACACTTAACATCAGGAAGAGATTATTGAAATTTCTAGGGCACATAATGAGGAAAGAGGGCCTGGAAAATTTGATACCCAGAGGACAGATTGAAGGCAAGAGGACAAAGGAAAGCAAGGCATAAGCTACCTAGCGAGCTTGAATAAATGGATGGCGAAACAAATACAACGAATTGTGGAGAGCAATGATTACCGACATTCTGAAAGGACACGGAACAAAGAATTATTATTATTATTATTATTATTTGTTTAAAAGTTTATTCAGTAATAAACAAAACAGAGCAAGATTTATTTGGTAGAATCATTTATTTAATCAATACCGAACAGAATGTTTTATCGTGGGACAGCAAACTTGTTTCACAAATTACTGCCACTATTCTTATTTGATTCTTAGTAGGCATCCCGCATTTTTTGGGGAATATAGGTCTGAGTTGAATACATATATGTATAGTTATAACATATTGGATCTAACACTTTCGGTTACACTTTGTTTTTTTTATAAACATTTCACCCCAATTAAGGTGATAAAGCCAATAAGACGAAGAGGTTACTGAGAATGAAAGAATCTTTAGAAAACTCATTATTAAGGAGAGAGGACAATAAAAAAAAACAAGATTCAAAGAGACAGGAGATGAAGATTGACGTTACATTTACATTTTGGAAGATTGTAGTCAACAGTTAAACAAGAAACCGGAAGAGAGTTAAACAGGCAGCCTCAACATTAAATGGTGGGACCTAGCTGCCAATCTGGTACTGTGCCTAAATTTGTAAAGTCGAAGTACGAAAGCCATTTCAGGAAAAAAAAATAACATTAAAAACATGGCTAAAACCGATAGTTCTTTGTCATTACATTTTCAGTATCTGATCCTGTTAATGGCCAAATATGTGGTTGAAAATTATCAATTAAAATATTTGAACAATACATTTAATAATGATCTACATTTTTCTGTACTTAAACAAGAAAAAATAAACTTATTGCCTGTAATTTTCAGCAAAATGCCTTAACGGAGCCTACTACACCCTTCTTCAAATTAATTGAAACAAAATGAGTAATTCCGTTATTATTTACTTTTTTCATATTTTCCCAATGAAATATGACCCAGTGTACATGTTAGTACTTCGTATGTCCATTCCACGAAGTCGTTCCTTGCAAATTGACCGCTAATTTTACATTAGTGTAATAAACGCCCATATTTGTGGCTTCGTAACAGACTAAACTAAGTTTAGTAAACACCCTAGCCATGTCAAGCAAATTTTTTCTGCTATTTCCTCTGCGATTCAATGAATTCGTGAGCGAAAATCTGTTAAAGTGTTTTATCTATGGTATTTTTAATTAGCTCTAACTTACCTTACCTATCCTAAACGAATGGGAACGCCCTTTTCCAACAGTGACTCTTAATAAAAGTTAATTTCGTGAAAAGTGTTCGTTAATCTGAGTCCAAACTGCGATAGACACGTAAGTATGTGTCGTAAGTTCTACCATCTATTTCGAGAATGTTCATCGGCACTCGATCTGTTCATCTGCGAAAATACTTTGCTTGTTTTTATTTAGAAATGCTAACGTTCCAAGACCAGGAATCGTTTCCTGCTACACGGAGCAAGAATATCTTGGTTTGGACTTTATTTCTATGAATACTGATTCCATCTCTCTCTCTCTCTCTCTCTGATTTAACTTTTTCTCACAATTTTCTTTTCTAAGCACCTCGAATTTGCATCAAGATTAATTTGAAGCATAACAAGTTAATTATAAAAACACAACTACATCCCAAGAAACTTTGACAACGCACACATATACATACATACACACACACGTTATGTTTTTATTTATAAAAAAAATACGATTCCATCACGACACAGAAATTACTATGTCTCGAAACTGGCTGAAGTTAAACTTTAGGACTTGAGTCACTTTCGAAACATATTAATTACTCTGTGGACATGGAATCATATTTTTAAAAAATAATTAAAATATATATATATATCTTACTTATTATAAAACGCAGATTGTGTGTGTGTGTGTCTGCAACGTTTATATATTGGATCGGATTTCCTTCATTTTTCAACCGATTTCAACAAAACATCACAGAACTACATAAAAGTACCTTGTGGTGGTTCTAACAGCGCCAAAATGGGGAAAAATATAATTGTTTTTGCACAAAATCAATTTGAAAACACGATTAAGAGACATCGTGAAAATGGAAGGGGGACAACTCACATCGGGTTGTTTGTGTGTGTGTGGGTTCCTTTAAATATGGGAGCGGATTTCCTATATTTTTCAGCCGATAAAACAAAACTTCACTTTTTTTTTTTTTTTTTTTTGGCAGGTAGTGTTTCTTATTCTCTTGCACACTTTTTTCTTTATTTTTACATTCAGAATGCTTTAAAAATTCCATTTACAAGACAATTGTTTATAAAATTATTCTCTTCAATCAGGGAGACTCATAACGATTGAAAACAATGTTTTTGTTTGAGTTTGGGTTTGACCAATTCGTAAAAAAAACCCCCAAAAAACAAAACTAATTAAGACATGCGTGTCCGTCAACCTTAAACAATAATCTTTGTCACTTTTATTTTCTGTCTTTATGATGGTGGATACTTGATCTATCTCTTACTGTTATATCCCCCGGCAACGCCGGGCTCTACTGCTAGTATATATATATATATATATATATATATATATATATATATATATATATATATATATATATATATATATATACCCCATTCCCCGTCGAATTCGACGTATGAGGGTCAAGCAGATCAGTTCGTAGGAAACTGACAGCCCGACACTATATATATATATATATATATATATATATATATATATATCATTATTATCATCCCCTTGACTTTTGTAATCGTAGGAGAATCCGAATGCAGAAGACATACTAACTCTTTTCCACAACGGTCTATGAACGGCAGCCATCAGCAATTCTGGTACAGTCATACTTGTCCATTTTTTGACCATTGTCCAACCAATTTTTGCGTTGGCGCCCTCACCTACGTCGACCTCCAACGGTGCCTTGCATGATGGTCTTGCCCAGGCTGTCGCATCTTGTAATGTGTCCAAACCACGCTTTTTCTCTCCGTTTGACAATGGCGAGAAGAGGTTCCTGGTGTCCCACAAAACTTTCAACCTTTTTTCCGCACAAACTCATTTTTTTTTTGTTCCTAATGGAAAATGCTAAGGAGTTTTCTCATGCATTTGTTCTTAAACGCTTGGACCCTTTTCTCTGTATCTGCCAATAGTGTCCACATTTCACATCCATATAGGAGAAAGGAGACTACCAGTGATTTTTACAGTCTGTACTTTGTTTGAAAGCTGATTTTACTCCTCCATATTCTTGATAATTTGGCCATCGCTGTCATGGCTGCGGCAATTCGTACGCGAATTTCCGACTTGCCGGTACCATCTTTAGACAAGATTGCTCCTAAGTATTTAAAACTGGACACTTCATCCAGTGAATTCCTATTCATGGTAATGTTCACACAGGTGTTACTGTTTGTGCTATTCATAATTACTTTGGATTTCTTGGAGCTGACCTCCATTTCATACGCTCTTGCTCTTTCAAAAAGTTTGTTGGTCAAGTCCTGGAGCTCACTGTTACTACTCGTTATGAGGTCAATGTCATCTGCAAAACGTAAGTTACAGACAGGTCACCGATAGAGATTGAAGGATCATGGTCGTTCAGGGTTTCTTGCATGATTCCCTCTAGAAATAAGCATTACCAATTTTTGACTGGTAGGGATAATTTTAAAGAGCATAATAATCCAGGGAGAGCTCAATATAGACTACATACATTAATAATAATAATAATAATAAAGAGTAAAACCATAAATATTAATTTCGGTTCACACACACACACACACACACACACACATACACATATATATATATATGAATGAATTATCGGAGACAAAGAGTCTGATAATCGCTTAAATCGGAAAGTTGGTAGTCACTATCTATCTATCTGTCTGTCTCTGTATATCTATGTATGTGTGTGTGTAGTTTTGGTGTTAGTATTTCTAAGCAGTTTGTTCTGCCGCAGATGTGCTGTTTATGTCTATTAGTGTATCTCTATACTTCACTTAATCTTTGGGCCTGTTCGGTATTTCTGTTCTATTTTGACGCCAATTTATAACGTGTTTGCTGTAAAGAAAAGCGAAATCAAAATCACTCCCGGAGATGAACGCGCGCCCATTTTTAAAAATAAGTTTTTACGCGTTGTCTGTTTTTAAGTTTCCCTCCCGTTTTTTTCGTTCATCGTTTATTTATTTATTTTTTTTAGTTTTGTTTTTAACTGTTTATTAACTGCATTTATTAGTTAGTCTGTCTTTTTCTCTGCTTTTGCTTGAGATCATCAGTTTATATCCCTCCGCACTTTCTTCTTGTTTATATTTTTATTCATTTTCTTTAATATTTAAGTCTCTTCATTGTTTTCTCATTTCTCATCCTTTGTTGTTTATTTTTCATCATTTAATCTTTTAATTTTTTGCAATTTTTCTTTCTTTGTGTCTATTTTTTCTTCACTTTCCTTATTCCTTTTCCTCTCCTTCCTTTCTTCTCTTTCTCCATTTCTCTTCTCCTTTCCTTCTATCTTTTACATTCTTTTTCCTTTCTTTCTCTTTTCCTTCCTTTCTTCTTTCTAACACATTCCGTTTTAACTTCATAAAAACATTAATACATTTCCTTTATTTTGATAAAGTGATAGCAAATTTTATGTGAAAGCCATTTTTGTATTGTGCACATTTCTACAAAAATTTCTTTATTTTATTTCATTTTATATTTATTTGCGTTTCTTTTCCTTTATTTTACGAAATGTAAGTTATATTTGCAATATCAACCAATGAATTGTAATTAAGAAAAGCTTAATGTCTACTTGAATATATATTCAATTCACTCTTGTTAAATAAATTAATTCGGATGGCGAAAATGTATCACATTGTCATAAAGGAAAACAAAAGAATGAAGAAAAAAGTAGAAGAAAAAAAAACTATAAAACAACTTGGCGTATGATTACCTTTTTAATTCTTAAGGCATTATTTCAGAAAGAACATCGGCAAATTCTTTTTAGAGTGATCCGATTGACCCCCACTAATGTAGATTAAAATTGGGATTTCTTCTAAGAATCTAAAACCGGTATGTGATTGCGAATTTAAAAAAAAAAGACAAGTAAACAAACAGTATAAGGCTTAGTCCATGACGAGTCATGGCTTTATGTTGTGCTATAGCAAGGAATAATAACTATTATATAAGCACAAGAAACCATTCTTATAAAATTCTTATTTCTAATCCTGGAACGGAAGCTGGATTTGATCCTTATTTCTAATCTTGGAACGGAAGCTGGATTTGATCCTTATTTCTAACCTTGGAACGGAAGCTGGATTTGATCCTTATTTCTAACCTTGGAACCGAAGCTGGATTTGAAACGAAAGAATCTTTCTCTTTTGCTGTCAAATTATCACTACCATTCCTTCGAATTCATAAATATATTTCATTATATAAATAATGAATAAATAGAGGAATAAATAGGTGGTCTATATTAAACCAAAGCCTGTTGATATTATGAGGTATTGCTGAAGTGTCCTGAATTACTGACAAAAGGATGTTTTAAACGCAAACTTTGACTCGAAAACTATACTTGGCAATTATATGACCATGGCTTTGTTGGAAGTCGTGACTTTTGCTGTTTTTTGAACAGCAAATTATTACCCCTTCCTACACACAAATATATAGGTATTACAGATCGAGATAAATAAATAGATATTCACTAAGATTGTGTTGCGACAATCTTTAACCTTCACGCTTTAAAAATCAGCATTTGAAGTCTTGGCTCTTATAAATGTTATTTAATAATTTGGCTTTTATAAATGTTATTTAATAATTTTGGAATAATATAACAAGTATGGATTACTCAGTAAATATCGAATTCAGTACTAATGGTCTGCAAGTGCACGAGGCATCATAGATAGAAAAGTAAATTAAGCGTGTTGAACACAACAATTTTTAATATCGAATTTATTTTAATATATATTTTTAAGTTAAAACAAAGTTAAACATGAAAGCATCCATTGCTCACATATAAACTTCAGGACAAACTGCAATTGATAATCTGTCTTAAAATGTCCCTTTTTTCTGAATGTCACATTGGTCGAATACACACGAATTGGTCTTACACACACACAAAGACACCATACAGAATACAGAATGTCTTACACACACAGACCGTACAGAATATAGAATATTTCACACACACACACACCATAGAGAATACAGAATCTCTTACACACACAGACCGTACAAAATACAGAATATTTCACACACACACACACACACACACACACACACACACACACACACACACCATATAATCGTGATCCAACATGAAGCAACTGACTTTTTTACACTGTTAATTTTTTTTACAAGTTTGTAATCACTTCCCACAAAATCAGACTTGACCTTTGCCAATCTGACGGGTTGGTTTGGCGTTTTAAAAGTTTCCTGCTGGAACAAATCCAAGAAAACTTTCCTTTTATTTTGTCCAACACTTTAAAACCAGTTAAAAGCATCTTAAAATCCAACATGGGCTAACATTCCACGTAATAGCAAGTGTTGTGTTAAATCTTTACACGGAATAAACATCAAATTAAACATTAAAATGAAAATGAAATTATTTCAGTACAAAAATATGTAAAATGAACATAAATATCGAAAAGTCTCGTCTCATATATTGTACGTCAAGTCAAGATCTATGGAAGTTTCAATCTGAATGAGGATGAAGAGAAGAACAAAGAAGACGCTGCTCTCGAAATTCGACTTCACATTTGAAAACGATCGGCTTTATTGATGAGAACTGTAACGTAAGATATTTACATAGATGTTAAATAACAATATCCATGTATGTAATCTATCTATCTATCTATCTATCTATCTATCTATCTATCTATCTATCTATCTATCTATCTACGACTGTTCATCTCTCTCTCTCTCTCTCTCTCTCTCTCTCTCTCTATCTATCTATCTATCTATCTAAGACTGTACATCTATCTATCTATCTGTCTCAGTCCATATCTATCTATCTATCTATCTATCTATCTATCTATCTATCTATACGTGTGTGTATATATATATTTAATATATAATTATGTGTGTGTATTTAATATGCAGTTATATATATGTGTGTGTGTGTGTGTGTGTGTGTTTGATCCTCACTAAGTGCCCCATATTTGCGCCCTTGTGCCACATCTAAGATGCTCTCAGTAAATCTCTGACTGTCTCTACAACCACACAGACACACACACACACACACACATATATATATATATTTATATATATATATATATATATATATATATATATATATATATATATATATATATGATAACAATGTATAATTTTATATATCAAGAACAATATTGTGGAAAATCTATGAAAAAGTGGAAAAAGTTTGTAATGCGTTTCGTCTTTCAGGACTTCATTAGACTAATTTTGTTATGTTGGCAGGACTACACATACGAACGACTGATATGCAGTCCTACCAACGTAAAAAAATTAGTCCGATGAGGTCCTGAAGGATTAAACGCATCACAAATAACTTTATTCATTTTGTCATACATATATAAATGTATGTGTGTAATATATATATATATATATATATATATATATATATATATATATATATATATATATGTATAATCATAAGAGTAGATAGGTTTTCCCATAGTTCATACTCCTACATGGTCTTTTGAACAGGAGTAGGGGTTTATTCCTTGTTCTCTGGTTCCTTCTAAAATATTTACATTTTCCTTCCTTCCCAGTTGCCCCTTGTGTCTTAGTGGCATTATCGCCTTGCTTGGGATATATATATATATATATATATATTATTTATTTAGGTAGCAATCCCTCTTTTATACATGTGCCATTAAAGATGACAGACAAGGTACTGCGATTAAGTTTTTTAAATTTTTTTCTTGTGTTCGAACAAGTGTTTTCTTTTCTGGAGTGTGTAGAAACTGTAAGCACTCAATAAAATTAACAACGAACACGGCCACAATATGCTAACAGTGTTCGGAAAATAAAACATCCCTATCAGTCGAGAAACCTGCACACATCCCATACAGCCAGTTAAAAAGTAAAAATGAAATCATCCTTGATAAAGCGCTCGGAATTACTGAACATTTGGACAGTGTCTATACACTCTGTGTCCAGAAAAGAAAAGACTTGTTCGAACACTAAAAAATGAAATAAATTGTTTAATCGCTGTACTTCGTCTGTCGTCTTTAATGAAACACACACACACAGACACACACACATATATATATATATATATTGAACAATAAAAAATATTAAAAAATTAAAATTTTCAGGCTGTATTTTTTTTTAAGCGTTTCACCCCAAGCAAGGCGGGAAGCCACTAGGACGCAAGGGTTTACAGAAAATTTTGAGCAAGATCAGATAGGAGTGATAGAAGAAAGGATGAGGAGAAGAGTAGTGGATAGATCAAGGCAACTGGAGATACAGAGGCCAGTGAGAGAGAGAGAGAGAGAGAGAGTACCGGGAACCCCTTCCTAAACAAGAAACAAGGAGTAAGCCTCTACTCATGTCCAAGAGAAGGGGGAGGAGTGTTGACCGGGCGGTAGGAAAGCCTAGTATATTAATAGTTTTTTGTTTTATTATTTCAATTAGGCTCCTCAACTAGTTTCGGCCAGCATGGCCATCACCGGGAGAAAAAAATCCCTCCTTGTTAGTTGGAGTGAACTAGACGAGCGAATGACTTGTTTCTGAAGAAAGTGAACTTTATCTGTAGTTTTCATTTGTTTGTTTTTTTTTAATCGTTAATTTTGGTGAGTCCTCGTGTTGGTCAAACGGCCTCTTTCAAGTTGTTTTTTAAGATAGACGATGGGAGATTCCTGACTTTAACAATTCCCTTCTTGTTCACTTTGACAGTTTTATTGGTTGCTGGGAATGTGATGTGTGTTAAGTGTATGTTATCTTTTAGTTCTTAGGGAGTGTATGTGATGTGTATATATTAGTATGCATGTGTTTATAAGTGTGAGACGCCAACACATCTGCAAGCATGTCTGTCATGTGTGGGTGAGACATGTGGGTAGGGCATGATATATATATATATATATATATATATATATATATATATATATATATATATATACTCTCACTATACATATATATATATATATAGTGATAGGGAGAGAGAGAGATAGTGGGGAGATAGGGAAACAGAGAGAGGGAGAGAGGGAGATTGAGATAGATTGCTTTAATGAAACACTTGGAAAGTTTCTTTAATTTGCATTATGTCTTCATCTTTGACACAATGAAATACGCAAAAGATAATATTGCCGCTTTGTCACGATGCTGCTAGACTACGTCCACCAAGTATGGCTTGCTCCCTACAGTTTGGGATTCATTCGTTTCTGTTCAGAAACCCGAAACCTTTTTGACTCGCATTTTTCTTCTTTCTGGTGGCATTTCTGCCCACATTTATTGCATTTTTCCTTTTTATCTGTCGGTATTGCTTATCTTTATCTGATGCTCGAACGAAGAAAAAAGAGAACATTTACTTTTGCCAGTTTTCGAATTGATGTTCTCGCACTTTTCGAATTCTGTATATATTCAGAATTTTGTCACTGCAATTCCGATTTCATCGACAAAAATCAAGCAACATTATATTTAACCTAGAGAATTACAGAAGTTGTAAAATAAATAAATACCCTAGTGTGTAAATTAATTGTAACAACTGCTTTAGTTTCCTTTCTTTCGCCGTTCAGTTAGTTTTAGACCAACTGGAGTAACAGGATGTAATCGATTACTATTTTCCCCTCAGGTTAGGTCATTTGTGGTAGTGTGCAGTAATATGGATTTTTATCACACCCAAGCACTATTGTCTCGACTGTCGATTAGTTGTCCTGCGGCCATTGTCTGCGATGGATGTTACTCAAAGGAAGCATACGAACATTGTAACACTGCACAAACACACTGGCAAGACTTACCAATAAGTGAATCAAAGATTGGCCCGGAAAAGTCTTCTGATTTAAATCCAATCGAGAAACTGTGGTCAATCTGCAAGGAATGACTTCGTGGAATGGACATACAAAGTACTAACATGTACATTAGATCATGTTTCATTGGAAAAAATAAGAAAAGAAGTAAATCATGACGGAATTATTTGTTTTGTTTCAATTAATTTGCACAAGGGTCTATCTGTCTGTCTATTTATCTCATCGACAAAAATCAAGCAACATTATATTTACCCTTGTGTATTCCAGAAGATGTAAAATAAATAAATATATGACGGATAGAAATTTAAGCTTTAATCGTAAAAGTTATGTATCAGTTAACTTCAAAAATCCACAATACACTTGAGGTAACTATTTAATTTTCAATTCATTGATATCTATAAAATGTACATAATGTGGTTTTAACAAAAGCTTGCACTAACTACTTAGAAGTCTCTTGTCCAGGTTTTCAACCGACGTTCTTTATATAAATAAAATATGACGTTAATAACATGAATGCCACGATTTTGAGACCAAGAATTAAAGTTCATCATTGTGAACTTAAAGAACAATGTGGCAATGACTTGGCAAAATTTTCACGAATTTCATAATCAGATTCGAAAATTCTTTTAATTTTACATTTTGAGTATTATAAAATGTCGACAAAACGTTTTAATTTCCAGACATTCGATAATTCATCAAATATAACACGCCCGCCTTTAGATTTCATAGAAGTTAATTTAATGATCACTTTTAATCATTACTACATTTCTTAAGTGGATGTTTCACTAGAAAAAAAGAAGAAAAGTGTCTACTTTTCATGTCTCTCTTATTTTCCTTTAGTGCATACACACGCGCTAGCGTGCTCTCTGGGTAATGGGGGGTGGGGTGTTCTAAAAGTAATACCTATTTATATCTGCAGAAACTTAGAGAAAGAAAGCAGTATTTTTTCTAAATAGTTGCCACAATTGTCAATGAATATCAATTGGTGCAATTTTTTTCCACATGAAGGAATCTAGTAACAACTCTCTTGTTTGTATGCATTTTCATATTAGTCAACATTTTGCCTGTTGCAATGGCAAAAAATAAAAAAAAGAAACAAAAAAAACATTATAGGTTACTGGAGGAAGGTTCAGTTTCAACTTCAACCCCATCAACCTTCGGCTCTAACGTTGCGGGCCAACATAATAAAATAGGAAACATTATCTGTCTATATCTCTGAGATAAGGTATTATGATTACTTGCATTATTTACATTATTGGACTGTTATCCTCATCTTCATTGCCATATTCACAACGTTTCGGCCTCTATATCACTGAGATGAGGTATTATGATTACTTGCATTATTTACATTATTCGGACTGTTATCCTCCTCTTCATTGCTATATTCACAATATTTCGGTCGTTGTACGTTCCAGCCATCTTCAGGTGATTGAAATTTCGAACCGAACTCTTTATTTCGTTCACCTGGCTAGATTGTTCTAGTTCTACGTGCCATGCCTCAGTTATTTCCCTGTGGATAGCGACGTTGGTTAGACCCAGTGACTCAACCCAAAGAGTTTTGAATTCAGTACCTGGCCACAGCAGTGGTGAACCAAAACTTGGACAGCCGAGTTAAAGGGAAATAACGGAGACATCCGGAAGAGGCATGGCACGTGGAACCAGAACAATCTACCGTGGTGGACGAAATAAATGGGTTCGGTTCGAAATTCCAATCATCTGAAGAAAGCCAGTGCGTACAACGACCGGAATGTTGTGAATATGGCAATGAAGATGAGGATAACAGTCCGCATGTAATGTAAATAAAGCCAGGAAGCATTACTTTTGAAGCGACTCTCTTGTATTAAGGGAGGTCGCTTGGTAGATCCTGTGTTTCAATACCAGTTGTTTTTCTTTCTTCTTTGATGGTGATTGAAACTAAAGAAAACAAGAGTCTATTTATAAAAGCCCTTCTATCTCTAGATGTTTTTCACTTTTCCGATGGCCTGAGAATACCGTAATTCCCCACGTATAATACGCCTTCGTCAATAATACGCACACCTAAAATTGTGCTGAAAGTGTGGGGAAAATGCTTCTACTCATGCATAATAGGCACCTCTTGTTTGGTAATCAAACCCTATAAATTGTACCTCTCCAATTTCATTACGGCCAGCATTTCCTACTCTTATTTAAAAAAAAATGGTTTTAAACATAGAATAATATTATTGTAAATTAATTTTATGATAATTCTTATTTTATTTTACGGCAGTTTTTTAAAAGCTTTTTTTGTAGGGACGTACTCCAGATTTTGCTTATTATTTTTTAGAAAAAATGCGTATTATACATGGGAAATTACGGTAGTCCTTTTCTTGCCTTGTAGTCATATATATATATATATATATATATATATATATATATATATATATATATATATAAAAACCTAAAGAGCCAGACAAACCTACCTAGGTTTCACCTACGCGGATCGTAGGTTTGTCTGGCTCTTTAGGTTTACTTAGTTTGCTCTATTTAGCGTATTGAGCACTTTGCTTATTCATTTTTACTTTACTCGTGTCGAAGGTTTTTTTCTTTGGATTCTGAACTTAGATTCTAGACGATTATTTTCACCGGAAGTACATGTTCTTTCTTTTTTATCCTTCTTTTACACTTGGGTATTGGTTTGTTCATATTTATAAGATTATTAGTATTATATATATATATATATATATATATATATATATATATATATATATATATATATATATATATATTGCTGTCATTGATTTCAAAAGTACGGGTCATGACCCATTTATGGAAAATAATTTCTTAATTTTTTGCTTCTTCCCTTAGTTTAAATTTAACGTAGGTAATATTCAATTGGTTGATCTAAGCAAAGCCCACAAACCTTATAACCAACTCCACTCTTAACTTTTTTCGTAAAAAGAGGCTGTATTTTGCTTTTAAATCTGATTAAATTGTTCACTCGCCAGTAATTTACAATCACCTGATGAGATGCGTTTTATGCGCATCGAAACACGACTGCAAGTGTGTAGCGATTTTGACGTGTTTTCGATGTAATATCCTAAAATAAAGTATATCTATATATATATATATATATATATATAAATGTGTGTGTGTGTGTGTGTGTGTTTATCTAAAAATAAATACGCTTAAATTCATCTTCATCGGCTTTGTGGTAGAATCCCCGACTGACGCCAATTCAGTCGGTTTTCGATAATAGCTACAGGCAAACGGACGTCTAGCCACACTGATGAACTGTGATACAGCGAAATAGTCTGTCTGTGGATGACACACACACACACACACACACACACACACACACACATATATATATATATATATATATATATATATATATATATATATATATATATGTTGATGTTATCGGTCTGCTGAGGACGATCCCAACGTGCGGCATGTCACGGGTTAACGCAAGACTTGTGAAGGAAATTGGGTAGACGGTACTCTTGAGGGTCGTCGATAGATTGTGCTAGCACGAAGTCATAAATCATCGTGATCGAGGGTTTGAACGTGCTGGCCTTGTTCAGATTGTTGATCACGTTCGACAACACGCTCCCTGTAACTAAGGTCTGTTCAGCATTGTTGCAGTATAAACCACAGGTAGGCTCTGTGGGTGTTGATCAAATACGAATGTGCCTGAGCAAACATCTGTACTAGGGATTGGCTAGACGCTCTAGTAGATAGATATCCTCGAATACGAGTGGCCAGCTATAGATAGATAGATATACGTGTGTGAGTATGTTTAAAACGATTAAAATTTAAACTAAAATATTTATTTATATATATGCTAAACTGATCACTTTGTTGAAATAATTTATTTGAAGTCTAATTTAAATAAATTCTGGATGTTTGCGTGTAGGCTGCCGTTTACAGAGACAAAACCGCACATGGTCCCACAATTTTTGTTTGCATATTTTAATTGGAAAATAACGCAATTTCTAATCTATTCAAGCCAACGTTTTCCGAATAATATTTAATTAAGTATAAGCTGACAAAAATGTTTATTTATTGTCAACTAGAGTCACTTTTTTAAATTAGAAATAAGAGGATTAAACATGGATGAATCATTGACATTTTATGTACTCTCCTCTGTCCGTCATATTGATATACGAGAGACAAAAGTATTAATAAGGTTTTGTGTTAATTAGTATTTTCTAATAATTATAATACAATTTCTATAAATAAGGATTGATGAAACATCCAATGAAGAACATCGAAAATGACATTCAAGTGAGTAATTAATTATAAAATGCTTTAACAATTTTATCACGATAATAACAGATGCAAACTTATTAAAGCACCAAGAAGTGAATCAACTTTGCTCATTTCAATTTATCGATGGTTTTCAAAATACAGTAGAATCCCTGACAACCGAACTAAGAAGGCCTTCTGGATGTGATGAATTGGTTACAAAGTCCGGATATGAAGGGTTATATTTAGATTAAAATAAAAGAACTGAAATAAGTTTTAACATTTATTTTCAATGTTTTATAGTAAACAAAATAAGCTAATGGTGAATGAAATATAACGGAATTGATTTTAAGGAAAAAGAAATAAATTATGTAATTTTAATGAAAATTCATTAAATTAAGAATGCCACGTATGCAAAACAAATAATGCAACCAGGATTTTTTAATCGCTGTTGCATGATGATTCTTTCTCTTCTAATGTCATTCTCAACTTTTTCCGCATTTCGTTTTGCTTTTGTTCTTGAATTTTTTTAAACGAAAGACATTTTTTTAACTCAGGACGCGTTATTGCAATCGTCATAGCTGAATGTTGGCTTTCTTTCCATAAAACTGACATCCTTTTCAATAGCTTTTTCAATTTCAGTGCAGGCTTCATCATAGTCATGAATCTCGTCGCAATCTTGTTGCAGATGTGTCTCATTGTCATCCTTTCCTCTTATTCCCATCAACTTTTCCACCAATACAAACCATTAGGGTGAAATGAGCATAAGCAATTATCCAAATAAAATTTCCTGAAAAACAGAAATTTCAAATCATTTGCTTATCACCCAAATGGTTCTAATATACGCATCAAAATCATGTCCAGATATGCGGGATTACGGATATGCAGGATTCCGGATATGCGGGGTTCTACAGCATTTTTAATTGGTTAATGTTGCATTTTTACTGTAATTTTTTCTTAACTGAATATATGAAAATCAATTTGAAAAAAAAAAAACAGATTTGTAGGTATTTCTTTACAAAGAAAAAAAAACGGAATATTTTAACCAATTTAAAACGATTGCTAAATGTATTTAACCAATTTGAAACGATTGCTAAATATATCTAACTCTGATTATTTCGACCATTAGCCCGTTGAATGAACTTTAAACTTTTAAGCATAAAACTATTCACATCATTTCTTCCAAACTTAAACACAGAAAATATTTCAGCAATTTTATATTAACGATCACATATTTTACGCCGTTTTAAGCCAAAACTAACAATAATTGGTTAACTGAAATTAGAAACGTTTATATTTTGTTTGTTATTGTTAGCAATAATGTCTTCAGCAGGAACGACGCCATTCGTCACCTAAATTTGTAGCCCAAATTAGCAGAGACGGCAGTGTGGAATCTATTAGAGTTGGTAGCAAGATGAGTGGATAGTCAATTTTTTTTTTTGAGGAAGAATGAGATCAGCTGGCGTGCTTATCTCACCTTCTTTATTTATTACACACATAAAAAAAGCAAGCGCAATCAGACATTTCTATGCTAGTACATACATACATACAACACCACGCGCGCGCACACACACATCACATACAACATCAGCCAAGAATAATTATATATATATATATATATATATATATATATATATATATATATTTTAGACAGCACTTTTTCATTAATGCATGTTTCATTAAATAATATAGACAAGTTTTGTCTATTTATTTTAAGTTCCTTTCATATTGTCTGATATCAACGGCTTCCCATACTAAATACTTCTCGTTTTCACTTTCGCGTGGTCATGTGTCACGTCACGAGCTGCGACGCGATTTTCGCTTCCGCGTCTCGTATACACGAGTTTGTTGTTGCTTTGAAATTTTCATGGAGCAAGGGCGGACTATCATTGTTCTTTCGTCCGTGTGCTGTTTGATTTATTGAAATTTTCATCTTTGATAATGGCTTATGTAAGCTGAAAGCTTAGATTGGATTTAAATATGTATCAATATGGTGTTTTCCTTTCGTATTTCAACGATAATATGATTAAGCTTATCAGATAACATGAAAGAAACTTACTTAAAATAGATAGACAAAAGTTGTCTATATTGTTTAATGAAACATGCATTAATATATATATATATATATATATATATATATATATATATATTTATATATATATTTTATAAACTAGTCAAACTACCACCATTACATTTCATCTAGACATATGGTTCTGTAGTTAATATTCTCGCGTGGTATGACGTCATAGAACCGCATCTTGAACTTAGGACTTGCGTCTGCTATTACGCGACCGTTATCGTCGCATGACAATCTTCTATGTCAACATAACAAAATATCATCTTCGATGGTGAATATCTTTGATTAAATGTCTGTATAACCACTCTGAAGTTGGCTCATGTGAGCCGAAAACTTAGATCAAGGACCAGTTTATTAAAAATATCCAAATGTTGGACAATTTTTGTCTTTATTTTCACCCGAAATTAAAGCAAACATACAAACTTTACAACGGCTAATGATCAGACATAATAGACATTCATTGCCTGTTATATTTAACAATATATGTTTAAATACATACATACATACATATATATATATATATATATATATATATATATATATATATATATATATATATAATTGAATACGACAGACAAGGTGCTTTGATTTAGTTTTTATATAATTTCTTATGTGACTTTTTTTCTTTTCAGATTACAAATAATATAGAAACTGTCCCAATGTTTTTTTTTTTTTTATCCGAGCGCTTTCGGCTATACATTTAGCCATTTTCAAGGTTGAAATATAGTAACTGTTAACAAGAAATAGTTTGTTGTATGTATGTATTTATATAATGTTTTCATTTTGAAAGCACGGTCAAGATATTGTGTCCATGTTCATAGTTGATATTATTGAGTGTTGTTTTTTTTGTTTTTATTAATAAGTATTTTTAGCCATTTTTATATGTAGATGATTCTGTTATATTTATATAATATCTTGATCGTGTTTTGTTGCCTAAATACACACACACACACACACACACACATCTATGTATATATTCATTAATGCATGTTTCATTAAATAATATAGACAACTTTTGTCTATTCATTTTAAGTAAGTTCCTTTCATATTATTTGATAAGCTTAATAACATTATCATTGAAAGACGAAAGGAAATCACCATATTGATGCATATTTAAATCCAATCTAAGCTTACGGCTTACATAAGCCATTATCAAAGATGACAATTTCAGTATATCAAACAACACACGGACGAAACAACAATGATAGTCCGCCCTTGCTGCATGAAAATTTCAAAGCAACGACAAACTCGTGTATACGAGACGAGGAAACGAAAATCGCGTCGCAGCTCGTGACGACACACATGATCATGCGAGAGTGAAAACGAGAAGTATTAAGTATGGGAAGCCGTTGGTATAAACCAATAGCTTCTGTTATCAATTATAGGCATTTAAGAATATTTGTGGATATTTCATAGTTTATTTTGTTCAGGTTTGATATATATATATATATATATATATATATATATATATATATATATATATATATATATATATATAAGCACATTTAGGCCGAAAGTATTCATCCAAACAATCTTGATTAAAAAGAACTGATAAAGTATATCTGTTTATTTTTTTTATTCTATTTTTTACAATTTTCGAATAAGCTATTGTGGATAGACTATCTGAAGTTATGTTTTCTTTGTTGTTGATTCAAGTGCTTTTGTCCGCCTCAGTCATTTTCAAGAACCAATATGGCGGAGGCCAGTCGAGGGAGAGGGCTATGATAAGTGATAATTTATGTGGATAGGAGGGGAAGATAACAGTTAACTCGAAACTTGAACATGTTAAGTGATCGCGGAAACATCCTCTAGGGAGTCTGTTTCATCGGAAAGTGGCTTATTGGAAGAAGGTGTCTCAGTGGAACTTCTCGCCGTTGGAATATGGAGGGAATGTGACTGGTTTGCTACTATGTAAGTGACATGGCGAGTCCTAGTAATGAATATCGGACCTGATGGAATCAGGAGATGCAGTTCGTCCGAGCACTTTCTATGGTAGTAGCGATAGAGCAGCGAGAGGATCACCACATCCCACCTGTGAGAGAGAGGTTGGAGGGTGGAAAATAAATATCCTCCCACAAGGTCGCGGAGACGCTTTTGAACTCTATCAAAACTGGAAAGTGGGAACTGGGCGCCGTCTGCTCAAATATGGCAAGTGTACTCTATTTTCATCTTGATTTGGCTTTTATAAAGGTAGAGGATAGCATGAAGAGTCAGGTACTTAGCGAAGTAATACAGGGAGCCGATCACGCTACCTGCATCTTTAGCGATGGATTGTATACGGAAAGTCCTCGGGCTACGTCGGACCCGACGTACGGCGCTTCGTGGTTACGGCGCCATCTCCCATAATATAATAAATCGTCTCGCGGTGCTATACGAGGAAGACGGCATTGTTTCTTCACCGGCTGTACGCCATACTGGATTGTGCTACATTCATTGTCTCTCGTCTGTGTCGTTTTTGGGGAACTTTTTGCCCCTCATTATGGCTCCCAAGCGTAAGGCAAGTATGGAGGTGAGTTCCAACCTACGTCAAAAATCAGGTTACGTCGTGCCGTAGGAACGGATCACCGATGTAAGCTGAGGACCCCTTGTATAGGAATTCCACTTGAGGTTGGATGTGAATTTGAGGTCCAATATCCTCTCGAGACATGGATCCTCCTCAAGAGGATATCCGTTCATCGTGACTGGCGGGAGTTTGGGGTCTGATTGGCGGTGATGGAATGAAACCAGTTTGGTTTTAGAGGCATTGAATTGAACCAGCCAGTTTTTCCCCACTGGGAAGTTGGTGTTAGATCGGATGAGAGGTCACCTGCCAATCTCTGACCGTCAAGACTTTTAGAGTTGCGCCCTTATATCATCGTATCATCAGCATAGACAAATGATCGGAATATATTCTTAGGTAGATCATTTATGTAAATCAGAAAGAGGGTTGGTCTGAGAAGTGGTGGGCACCTGTGTTAACGGCCAGAACCTCGAAGAATTGGCCGGTAAGGACTACCTTCAGGGATCTACCTGTTAGGAAGGATTTTATAATAGCGAAAACCCTTCCAGTGGTTCTATAGCTGGAGAGCTTGTGTAGCTAACCTTTATGCCACACCTTGTCGAAGAACTTCGAGATATCTAATGAAATGGTCAGTGCGGTATGTGTGTTGTCAAGGACCTCACTAATTCTGCGCGTAATGGTAGGACATCAGCTGTGGATCAGGCTGATCGAAACCCTTACTGCTCGTCGCACAAGAAGTCGTTCCTATCCAGGTACCCGACGACCTTCTAGTTGATTAAGGCCTCAAAAAGTTTGCTGATGATAAGGAGGAGACGAATGGGTCTTTACTGGAAGGTGGGGGGATCGGTTGCCCGCCTTTTTGAAGACCGGGCATACTCTTCCACATGTTTGGGAAAGATTTCTCCTTCAAGCAACGGTTAAATGACTTTGCATCTTGGTATTCTTTGGAAAGCTGACGGAATTTAGAAAAAAATAACACATTAACCAGATACAAACAAAAATAAACACACCATTAACTTTTTTGTATCGTTACCAGACGCACCCTAATTACAAACAGAACCAAAAAGCAATTAAAAACATAATTCGCCCATACATATCACTCAACAATCCTAACAAACAGCTAAGATTTATCATCTACTATAGAAAGTTTGAAACATTTTATTTAATCATCGCCAACATCACAGAAACTCAAAAATCATTCTCTCCTAAGTCAAAAAATAATACTGTTTATGAGTTCTCATGCCCCCGGGGAGATTTTATCTCCAATATTAATAATTAAAAGCAGCAGTAAATTCTTACATCGGCCACACATGAAACACGCTGTATTGTAGGTTGACAAAACTCAAAATTCGTGCACATATCGACTAGCATCACGCAAAAGGAAATATACAATTATCAACATAAGATAGATATTAATGGATAAGACCCAAATACTATACAGCATCCAATGCAAGAAAAAAACTAAAAAACCCTAGAAACTATTCTTTTACAAAATAAACAGACTCTATTAAATAAAACATCATTCATAGACCACATTGATCCTTGAAAATAATTCAGACAAGCGAAAGTACTTGGACAAGCAACGTGAATTTCGAACAGTTTTTCCACTAATTTGATCCTAATGCGCAACATCTTATTCGAAAATTGAAAAGTCCTCTTTTATTATACTTTTTTGTTAATATATATATATATATATATATATGAACATTGAAGTCGACACTCAGAGGCGACAGACTGTTTCATGCTAGACACAATCACCAGGCCTGATGATTGCGTTTAGCATAAAACAGTCTATCACCTCTGAGTTTTGACTTCAATGTTCACTTTTATATTTACATACGCTCTATCTCTGATATTGAGGATTTTATTCCATAAATATAGCATACCTTAAAA
This sequence comes from Acanthosepion pharaonis, assembly GCA_903632075.3. Classification (NCBI taxonomy): domain Eukaryota; kingdom Metazoa; phylum Mollusca; class Cephalopoda; order Sepiida; family Sepiidae; genus Acanthosepion; species Acanthosepion pharaonis. Next base: position 1,083,158 of record CAHIKZ030005631.1, on the reverse strand, counting down.
CTACATTTCTTCATGTATATATATATATATATATGTGTGTGTGTGTGTGTGTGTGTGTGTGTGTGTTTTGAACAATTAAAAATATTTAAAAAATTAAAATTTTCAGACACATGGGGTGTATATTAATATTTTTTGTTTTATTATTTCAATTAGGTTCCTCGACTAGTTTCGGCCAGCATGGTCATCATCAGGAGAAAAAAGTCCCTAGTAGCAGTGAACTACAGGAGTGAATGACTTTTTCGTAAAAAAGTGAACTTTATATGTAGTTTTCATTTGTTTTTTATCGTTAATTTTGGTCAGTGCTTGGGTTGGTCAAATGGCCTCTTTCAAGTTGTTTTTAAGATAGTGGATGGGAGATTTCTGACTAGGAATTCCCTCCTTGGTCTCACACACACACGCACAAGTATATATATATATATATATATATATATATATATATATATGTACGTTGAGGCGTGAAACTGAAAATAACCATGTAGTCTTGATTCACATGACTACACTCTCATAAACTCTCTGTTTACAATACTAGACACTCTTCCACTATAAATAGCGGGTACAATTGATAAATTGTCGTCTAAATTACGCAAAAAAGAAAATAACACTGACATTTCATTTCAAAAGATATATTTACCAAAAATATCTTGAAACACTAAAGAGTAGATTTATTCATTAAAATCGCCATTGACTTCAACGACGGCCTTCAGACCACTTCGGAATCTCCTGCAACTCTTCTGGACGTTTCTCCTAAGTTGGTGAATGCTGCCATAATCCTTGCCTTCAGCTCATCTTTGGGCTTACAAGTGGTTTTGTTGGTCTCACGCTCAACTGCGTCCCACACATAAAAAAATCAAAGGGTTGAAGTCTGGGGAGTTAGGCGGCCATATGTAAGCGGTGATGTGGTCTCAGAAATGTGTTATCTAATGTATGACATGGCGCAGAGTCTTGTTGCCAGACATAGGAGTCTTCCAGCAGCCACCATCTTGAACCACGGCGGCACTATGTCCTTAAGGTACTTGATGTAGGCCTCCGTGTTGAGTCTGAGGCCCTCACCAAAAAATTCGGGAGGTTTTTTCTTATCAGAACCACCCGAGTGAGTTTTCCGAGCTACCATACCTTCGTAATCACTATTAGACTCATCCAACTCTTTCCGAATCGTCTGCACTGTCCTCTGACATTCAAACACTCTGAAATGTTCATATTCGAGCTTCCGGCGCAAATGCTATGCAGTACAGCATGTCGTTTCCAAATTTCTGGCGGAGTGAATTCTCACAGACAGTGCCCAACTGACTGTACTATACTGTGCAGTTGACAAAATCAAAATGAAACAACGCGCATGCGCGAAATTAAAATATAAAATGGCGACAATTTATCCAGCTTACCCTGTATAGTACATTTTAAACAATATATTTATTTTACCACAACACTCATCTTTTTGCATATAATCACATGATAACAACAGCTTTCTATAGATAATTCACTCGTTCATTCAAGTGCATTAGGTTGTAGAAAAGAAAACATAAGTAAATAACGGAAACAGTTGTTTTCATCTCAATTTTCTCAGGTGATCTAATTAATTTACCTAACACGATTTACTACTCTGGTTAATTGATAGTCGAGCCCTAGTTTTTGTCCATTGTTCATAGAGCTTTCTTTCTTTTTCAACCAACAATGATTCGTGTCGTACTTTTCGTTTCCTTTCTTCATCGACTGACACTTCTAAACGCGTGTACACTGTTTGTCGCTAAAGCAATTTATCTATTTATCATTCCAACTGTCTCTCAAAACCTGTCTAGTAACATCCGCTTCAATGTGCTGAACTATTTCAAAAGAATTATAATTAGAAACGGAATCTAGAAATTGTTGTCATTTTTTTTTAAAGTATTCAACAAGTTCTTATAAAGAATAAGAATTTATAAATATTTTGCCTGACGGTTCGTGTCGTTCTCTTCCGTAGATTTGTGGAGCAGAATTCGGGCTCCAGTTGTGCGTAGATGTTGCATGTATCGAAATCAATTGCTTTCATGGAAGTTTCCATGGGATCAAACACAAACCAAGCATATTTATTTAAGTGTATCTGTAAAGATCAAATATTCATTACAAATACTCGCCTAAATGCCACCTCTGGTCGCCTAACCACTTTCTATTTGGAGAATTAATATTATAGTCATTTGCACATACCAATTATCACTTAATTAATAATTATTGTAAATTATTATTAAATTGCTTTCATTAAGGAGGCAATATGGCTGACGGAGTAGAATGCAGATAGGTCAAAAGTTTTTCCATGCTTAATCATCTTATATTCTTATGAAAACAGAGAAAAGATCTGGAATTAAGAGTTAATAAATCTAAAGTTATTATATTGTGCCAGTTTAGGCTAGGTTGATCAAATTACTTTGTAAATGGTTGCATGTTTGAACTGGAAATGACTTTATTCTCCAAATTTTAAATGGTATTGCGCTAAAAAATTACCCTACGATGTGCAGTTCATGCTGTGTTATTGTTATGAAAATAAAAAAATTGATCCTTTTAATAGTAATCATACTTATTATAAAACCCAGGTTGTGTGTGTGTCTGTTCGTTTATATATTGGATCGGATTTTCTACATTTTTCAACCGATTTCAACAAAACTTCACAAGACTACGTAAAATTACCTTGCGGTGGTTCTGACAGAGCCAAAATTGGAAAAACACAATTGTTTTTGCACGAAATCAATTTGAAAACACGATTAAGAGGCATCACTGTCGCCAGAATGAAAGGGGGACAACTTATATCGAGTTATACTTATTATAAAACCCAGGTTGTTTGTTTGTGTGTGTGTGTGTGTGTGTGTGTGTGTGTGTGTGTGTGTGTGTGTGTGTGTGTGTGTTCGTTTATATATGGGATCGGATTTCCATCGATTTCAACAAAGCTTCACTTTTTTTTTGGCAGGTAGTGTTTCTTATTGTCTTGCACACTTTTTTCTTTATTTTTACATTCAGAATGCTTTAAAAATTAAATTTACAAGACAATTGTTTATAATAAAATTCTATTCAATCGGTAGACTCATAACGATTGAAAACAATGTTTTTGTTTGAGTTTGGGTTTGACCAATTCGTAAAAAACAAACAAACAAAAAAAAAAAAACTAATTCAGACATGCGTGTCCGTCAACCTTAAACAATAATCTACTGTTACATCCCGGGCAACGCCCGTTAGTTAGTAATAAGAGAGCGAGAAAGATTGACAACTGTCTACAATTTAAACACACACACACACACACACACACACGCACATATAATATATATATATATATATATAATAAGCAATAAAATCCAAAATTACCTCATATGGGGAAGAGACTATTTCGGCAGACGAAGATATCGGTCGTCTGTCTTATCAACCTCCCTGTGGAGCGATTCGTGTCTATACAGTCAGAGGGGAGGCGGGAAATAGAATTTAACTGTGAAAGCTAAAAGTTTCATTTAGATGAAAGCCACGAGACAGGGGTCGGGGAGGGTGGAAAGTGTTTCTCTGATATGGAAGAAGTTTTATAAAATTAAACCCGAATATTAACCTTGTGACATTAATTTTGGGTTTATATGAAGTAATAATTTAAAATTAAAAGAAGAATAAAAAGAGGTTTAGAAATAAATTTAAAATATATAGATAAATTGATGTAAGGGATTAATGGAAAAAGAGTTGGGAAGATATTAAATTAGGGGAAAGTTTATAAATTATAATTAATATAGTGTAAATATGTTATAGATGGGGGAATATAAAAATATAGAAATCAGAATTATTTATACTTTCGACATTTAAAGTGTTAGAGGGGAGTGAATATTATGGAAATATAGTAGCTAATTAAATTAAACCTATATTATAGAAATTTGAATTTATTTTTATGTCGGCATTTTAACACTAATTCATTCCTCTGATTCAATAGTTGGCTTCGATTATTGTATTTTATTATTGTAAGTTTTTCTTCTAAACATAAGTCACACCTACCTCTATTAGGAGTACGTGCGGAACCTATAATTTTCTAAACTTATCTGTGGGCATTCTCCTTCGATTCCAAAATTCCTTTTGAAAGAGCTGTCTACATATATATATATATATATATATATATATATATATATATATATATATATATATATATAAATATTCATGGAAACCCACTGGACACTGTTCGTAACATACTTGTTGACAACAGTAATATAATGGCATCATCTACATGCCAAAAAAAAAAAGGCTAAAAATAATGGAAGCCTTATTAATAAAAAAAAAAAAAACTTAATAATATTAATTTTGAACATGGACACAACATCTTGACTGTATTTTGAAAAATGAAAACATTCTATAAAACATACATACAACAAACTATTTTTTATTTAACAGTTAAAATATTTAATCCTTGAAAATGGCTAAATGTATAGCCGAAAGCGCTCGGATAAAAAGAACATTCGGACAGTTTTTATATAATTTATCATTCGAAAAGAAAAAAAAATATTAGATCGCATGAGAAAATGTACAAAAAACTAAATAAAAGCACCTTGTCTGTCGTTTTCAGTGAAATGTGCATGAAAGAAGGATTGCTGCCTAAATACACACACACACACACACACCCATATATATATATATATATATATATATATATATATATATATATATATTCAAATAACGAACAAGAACAGTAAGATTTATAATCTGGTGTTCTTATTAATTATTTCTATTTTTAAAAACAGTGCTTGATACAATTCTGTAGAGCCTAAACATTATAAATTTACTAATTTAAAAATATGGTCCAATCGCTACACAGGAATTACCATGTTTCAAAAACAGAAACTAAAACTTTAAATTTAATTATAGAAATAAATTAAAATGAAGCAGTATTAGGGATTTTAATTTAATTAATTAAATTTAAAGTTTCAGTTTCTGTTTTTAAAACATGGTAATTCCTGTGTAGCGATAGGACCATATATTTAAATTAGTAAACATATATATATATATATATATATATATATATATTTTTGTGTATAAAAAGAGAGTGAGAAAGAGAGAGAGAGTAGGAGACAGGGAGAGAAGGGGAAGCGAGAGAGAGAGAGAGAGAGGGAAAGAGAGACGAAAGTAGGAGAGATTTACGTTTTACTTGTAACCATGATAACAAAACATCTCGCTCATCCAACGTTTCTCCGCATTTTGTGATGGCATTTTTATCCAACGCGTTGCTTTCTTTCCCATCTAAAGATGAGTGTCTGCGTTTATAAGTCACTTGTTTACCATCTGTTTGCTTCCATCGACTGCTGTTACAGTTGTTATTCAGACTGCTACAATTTCCATCGTTACTGTTTATACAAAATCGAATCAAACATCCTTACGTCGGTGTTGTTCCTTGTTGAAGTAACAAGTCATATCAATTGAAGACATTGCTAGTTGATGCAAGTTCATATCTGACAACAGGTGTCTAAATTATGAGTAAATTGTCTACATTTCTGTTCTCGAGTCATTATAATAAAGCGGCAGATATCATTACAATCTTGTTCCATTTCTTATTTTGGAAGTCAAGATATTATGAAGGAAATGGTTGTCACTCTGTTCTTTCACGGTTAACATTGATATGAAAAAGGGAGAAAACAATTTTCTAAATATTTCCCTGTAATTCTGAGACAAATCTTTGGCATTGTTCAACAAATTTTTCGGATTATTAATTTCATCATCATTGATTTTATCACAGCATTTCAACCGATATGTCTCTTTTTTTTTTTTTTTTTTTTTTTTTTTTTTTTGAAAATCCTTTTATTGATAGTTGTAGATTCTATGATTCTCGAAGAGACAATCCAGGAATTATACTCGTCTGATCGATTATTGGATTGATTCTGTCTGCAGTAATCTCTCACGTCCCGATCTAAAATCAGGGATCAGCAACCTTTTTCTGTGTGCCGACTTAGGTTTTTTTTTAAATCATTCAGTGTACCAACAGCTTAAGTATTTTTATACAAGACGAGGTCAATATACCTGTTCTACAATATATTTTATATAGTAATATATAGCATATATACTTTAGTATATATTAAAATTGAAACAGCGAAATATCTTCTTTGCGTTGTAGTATTTATTGGTTCGGACTTCGTGATGTCATTTGCGGTTGCGTGCCATTAGAAATTGCTTGTTGTGGCACGCGTGCCGTAGGTTGCAGACCACCTTCAATAAAGGATGTATAATATAAAAAAATAATCTTATGTAAAGATCGTTATATTCATTGTATGTTTAAATTAAAAATTAAAAAAGAAAGATCAAAAAAGACAAATTATGAAACTGTTTTATTATTAACATTTGATTGAATCATATGAATAAATTTGAATTTCGCCAGCTGATGGCTTTCTTGACCAAATTATTATCAAGTTGTCCATGCCAGAAAGGCTCCCAACTCTATGGAATGGGAATTCAATTCTCATCAGATATTTTACTTTATTTCCGATCCATGCATTACGACTTAAAACAATCTAAGTGTTGCAAAAAAAAAAAAAAAAAAAAAAAAAAAAACAACAAATATAAAATGAAAGAGGAACTCGTAAAAAAATTAATAATCGTCAAATTCATTACAATGTCTCGGTCGTTGTACGCTCCGGCCTTCTTCAGGTGGTTAGAATGTCGAACTGAACCCTTTATTTCGCTCACTGGAGTAGACGTGCCATGTTTAATGGATGTCCGTTATCAGTTATCTGATTATTATTTCCTGTTAATTCTCCTCTGAAAGTTCTGCATTGACTTAACCGGGTATTGAACTCACATTCCTTGGGTTCTGTCACTGGATCTAACTAACGCCTTTATCTACAGTGCCATGTGTCCTTGAGGACATCTATGTATGAATAGTATGATAAACTTAATGTCTTCAGCATTCCTTTTTTCAGCATTTATGATAAGCTTAATGTATTCAGCATTCATTTTTTTTACCAGTGCTCATATAGCAATTTTTTGGTGTTATCATTGAATGTTTTTACCAGAGCTCATATTGCATTTTTTGTTGTTATTATCGCTTTTCTCTGGCACTCCTTATTACTGGTTACTGGAATTACTCCTTATTAGTGTACATAATACCTCATCTCAGAAATATAGACAGATACTGAAAGGCCGAAACGTTGTAATAAATATGGTGACAAAGATGAGGACAATAGTCCGAATAATGTAAATAGTGTACATAATAACTCATCTCAGAAATATAGACAGATACTGAAAGGCCGAAACGTTGTGATGAATATGACGATAAAGATGAGGACAATAGTCCGAATAATGTAAATAGTGTACATAATACCTCATCTCAGAAACATAGACAGATACAATCGTCAAATTGCTGCCGCGAACTAAATATTTCATTTGTTTATTCTTATTTTTTTTCTTAGGTGCCTGAACATGAAACGGAGTCGGTAAATCCTTATTGCAACAGCAGCAGCAGCACTGGTGGTCCCCATGGTATTGGTGGTAAGGTACCCGATGCTTTAATAAACACAATGATGAAAAACAAAGACCAGAAACCATTCGCCTACATCCCCAGTGGAATTGATCTGAAGGAAATTGCCGAAAAAAGAAAGTAAGGCAAAATTAAATTTTCTAATTTCCAATTTTCCCCTTCCCGTGAACCTCTTGATATTTACTCGACTTAGCAGAAGGTCAAACGGAAGAAATTAAAGTCGTAAAGAACGTGTTTCATCAATCATCTAAATCGGGAGCGTCTGTTTGTTTTGAAAATCAGTATTTGAAACATTAGTTTTTAATTGATATCCCCTCCAAAGCCTCCGTCTTCTGACATTAGTGAAAAATACGTAATTATATCAGCTACAAATCAAATACATTCCCCAATTTCTTTAATGAAGTTCTTTTAATTATGAGTGAGCCGTTTTCTTTTGAACTTATGAAACATACTAGTTAGCTTTTAGTTTAGTTTGGTTTGGTTTATTTTACGGCATATCAAACTCAATGGGTTGTTTAATGCCGACAAAATTTTTATTGCTGGTAATATTTTTTTTTACCAAAAATGTATTGCTGGTAATATTTTTTTTCAAAAATGTATTGCTGGTAATATTTTTCTTTTCAATAATGTATTGCCGGAAACTTTTTTTTCAAGAATGTATTTCTAGTAATATTTTTTTACCAAAAATGTATTGCTGGTAATGTTTTTTTTTTCCAAAAATGTATTGCTGGTAATATTTTTTTGCTGGTAATATTTTTTTGCTGGTAATATTTTTTCCTCAGAAGTTTATTGCTGGTAATAATTTTTTACAAAGTATTTCTGGTATTAAAACTTATTTTTACACTTTCAGAGTGTTTTGACCCCAGTGTAGGGGAGTCAACTATTTGCCCATAGCTTGAACCCTAACAGGTGCTACCACCCTAGTTAGCTTTTACTTTTAGTAAATGATAAAATGTCTTAACAACCAAAACCGTTCCTGTTTTAAAATATTTTATCTCTATCTATAAAAGGCAGGATGTGTGTGTAACGAATGCACGGCCGCAATTTTCGACGGATTTGCATCAAAATTTACATGCACATGTTCCAAGTTAGCAAAAAGACCAAGACCGACTTTGTATTTCCCAACTTCCATCGATAGTGGAAATAATCGATTTTTTCATGCTTCTACGGCAGTTTTCATGTAGCTTGCGGCCATTTTCTACTGGCCAGAGTGAGAGCCTATAGCTGGCTTCCACGAATAGGCAGGAAGATTCTATTGGCCAGCGTGAGAGCTAACAGCTGACTGACACGAATGTTAACTAGCATGCAAAAAAAGTCGATAGCTGCATTCGTCAGAAGTGGGAAAAATTTAAATCTGCATGGCATTTTACTCCAATTGGCTCATTCGCTTGCTTAAACTCAACGTTGATTCTGATTCCGTAGAACTGGGTTGGGTGTGAAAAAGTATTTGTTATTAACATTCTTTTTTCATTCGGTTTTTCCAGTTACGAGTCCTTTTTTAAAGCTGATCGTTTTGTGTTCATTTTGTTTAGTTCTTTTTTCATAACAGATTTAATGTTTAGTATAGAGCTTAGAAAAATTCGCAGTGTGAGATAGGCAAGAAGTAAGGCACGTAGCAACATCAGCACGAAAAAGGGCACTTCGTTAAAGGCAAGGAAGGGCAAAAATATTTTAAGTCAAGTGATAGCGATTGCTGTATGAGTTGTAGGATTTTTGAATCAAGCACGGGCCATGCTGCTAGTTTCTTTATAAACCGTGTTCCTTAGTAAGTGTTTTTACAAACATTTACGAAATTATTTTACCTGCTTCACTTTTATTATTTATTGAGTTTATTTTAAATTGTGGCTCATATTTTGTAGTCAATATCTTTTTTAATTTTAATCCAACGTAAAAGAATACTTGAGTAGAAAAACATTAATGAAACACTCAGGATGCAACCAATTGCAAACTTTTAAACTCTGCAAATCAATTTTGTCTCTTTAAAACGAAAATTATATGACACACAGAGAAACTTTACGAACAATATTAAAATGTTGATTTACTCTTTTTTTCGATGATAGCAGTGACAGAACCCAAAGAGTGTGAGCTCAATACCCGGTTAAGGCAGTGGAAAACTTGGAAAGGGGAATTAACAGGAGATAACTGATAACTGACATCCATTAAACATGGCACGTGGAACTAGAAGAGTCTACCCCAGTGGGCGAAATAAAGGGTTCACTTCGACATTCCAACCACCTGAAGAAGGCCTAAGCGTACAACAGCCGAAACGTTGTAATAATATGGCGACAAAGATGAGGAGTATAGTCCGAATAATTGTTATTTTCTGTTTTGAAAAAAATCTAATGCAAACTTTTTGAAGTACGTTTCTTTTCTAGATTTAAGTATATATTTTTCCTCAATTCCATCACCAGGCCTTTTGCTTCTGCAGTCATCAGTTGTTTATCGTTCTCTGTGTCAAATCTGCGTAAACTTTCCAATTCTGTTGTAACACAATCTTCAGTGCTTATTAACCCGATTTCTCTATATTTCTCTACTAGTCTGTCTACACTGGCTTGAGGATGCTTTACACTATATATATATTTAATAGCTTTCTTATCTTTCTTTCCATGTCTGTTAGCTCTTTTGTTTATTTGGTTACTCCCCTGCACTATAGATAATATTATTAGACACCGATCTGGAATTTATTGCACTGATAGTATTGCTTAGAGTTGATTTAAATATTTTTGGTAATCTGCTAAAATATTCCACTTTTATTCTTTCTTTCATAGTTGCATCTTTAATACCATCAACTTCCGGAATCCCAAAATATGCATAATTTTCTTCTATATTAATTTCCTTCATTTTCTGATCTGTTAGTTCACTTCTCGAATATTCCTCTTTCTTCAATATAAATATATAACATTTAGTAATTCCAAATTCCATCCTTGCAGTCACTGTATTCATAACATTGTACAACTCTCTGTCAGTCTTACCATATAATTTTAACCCCAACCTCTGAATAATAAATGCTTTTATTAATTCGTGATCTTTCCTTAAACTATAGCCAGCTTTATGTTTACTTAGAAGCTGAGAAAATATGATCAGTTCAATGGTAACCCTAAACCTGATTATCACTTTGGAATATTCATTTTTTTTATGTAAGTAAATGAGAACCTATTGTAAATTCAGTTTCCCAATTTTCCATATGTAATTGAATCAATCTATTGGTATTTGCAGCAATCTTATTGAGTGTCTTTTAAATACAAGACCAAGAGACAATGTCGTATGTTTCTCTTATAATTGATCCATCCCACTTCAAAGTCAGCTTATCTTCTTTTGTAATTCATTATCATCTTGTCAATTAACAACTGGCCATTTGTCCTTGATCTTTTTCAACAACCTTTTTCCAGCAAAGGATTCTGATTTTTTAAATGAACATAATCCCCCTCTGAAAAAATGCTTATCAGTAGATACCACAGTCGTGGAAGACAAGTTATTGGTCTGTAGTTAAAAGATCTCTGTTCTTTGTCTTTCATATGTAGCGTAGTTGTGTCCTTCATCCTCCAAAATAGCACAGTTCTGTTTTGAAGACATTCATCGAACAAATTAACCAGACGACACTCCTCTTGTTTTGATATTTTTCAAACAAAAACTTTACAATCCATCTGGATTTGGTGTCTCCCAATTTGAAAGTCTACGTGTTTGATTTCTAATTACTTGTTGGTTAAGATTGATATTTGTTTGTTTCCACAGTTCACCTTACTTCGCTTTTCTTTCTAATCTATTCAGCATCATCGTTATGGTTTTCGATTTTACTGCACATGTCGCCCCAAAATTGTTTATTTCTTCAACGTCAGGAACTTCATCGATTTCTCGTTCAAAACTCTCTAACTTTTCAATTGCTTTTTATTGTTTTAAAATAATCAGTTTTATTGGAATTTATCATAACATTTTTTATATTTCTTGAGTTTACCTGTCTTTGTACTTACTCGTTATTGCTATTGTGTTAATGCCGATTCTTATTGTGTTGCCTTTTGAGAAAAACATTTTTTACATCGGTTTACTAAAAACATAATTTTTTTATACATACATATTTTTTTTAATTCTTAGAATTACGACTGTTGTTTTTCTTAATATTTAAGCCAATTCTATTCTCAATTTCTTTGTTGTTTTCTCCATGCTTGGCTGCCTTTTTCACCATAGTTAATTGTAATTCAATTTAAATGTGAAAGCTAAAATTTTTTTAAAAAAATCAACCACTTGAAAAGCTTATACAGAGTTTATACATTTCGAAATGGATAAATTCTGTATAAGTTTTTCGACAGGTTGATTTCTTTTTTTTAGATTTCACAGTTAAATTTCTATTTCTGATACAAGCTCAGTCCACATCGGTGTTGATAAGACACACGACCTATATTTTTGTCTGCCGAAATAAACTATTCCCCATATGAGGTGATTTGGGATTTTATTGTTTATATATATATATATATATATATTGATAATATTAGTGGTCAATACACACACACACACACACATATATATATATATGTAAATTCTCAGGAGGATAGAATACAGGTAGAACTCAATGTCCAGGACAGAGTAAGAATATAATGTAAAAGGCTCAAACACTAATATTCCATGGTTATAATTTATTGCATTGGAATCGTAATCACGACCCAATTCATCAGACTTACAAATTCAAAAAGATATATATATATATATATATATATATATATATATATATATATATATATTTATTTATGTAGAAAGTCTAATATATTGAATGATGGAAACAAGTAAACTTGTTTACGACTAAGGTTCAACAGAAAATGTGATAGTAGCCTTCAGAGATAAATAAAATATGACGTCCCATGTTGGAAAAAAAGATATTTGTTAATATTTGAAGATCTGATATACGTATAACTAAAAATGATTCTTGACATTAAGAATTATGCACATTTGTAAAATGTTCAAAAGTTGCAGTCGTAATTATAAGTATACGAATATATATAATTTGATTTTAGGAAAAAGGTTTCATGAACTTTAGGAATTGTTTTTTATCAAATGTCGGATTGATGAGTGGTCTAATTATCGAATATTTATCCGAAAAAATGTTGTGGGCGACAATCAAAGAGTCTAAAACGTTTCGACCAATGCTGCTTTACTTTAGTTGAGTTGTCCTGGGTAAGACGTTATACTACATCCGTGTCCTGGGTAAGACGTTAAACTACATCCGCGTCCCGGGTAAGACGGTAAACTACATCCAGCAGCAAGGCCTCTGATCAGGATGTTTTGAGGAACGTGGAACCATCTCTTAATTGCTGGTGTTCCCAGGTCCACCCTGAGCCAGGGTGGTAGCACCTGCTAGGGTCCCAGCTATGGGGAAAGAGTTAATTATCACCAGCAATAGTTTTTTGAAAAAACAAAATATTATCAGAAATAAAAAATGTTGTCGGCCTTAAATAACCCATTGTAGCTGAAATGCAATAAAACAAAATAAATCAAACCCAACCAAACTTTGGATGAGGCTTTCAAGAATAGTTTGTTTGGTTTGTTTTACGGCAGGGGTCGGCAACTCATTCGACCCCGCTGGCCGGATCGTGTTATAATGACAGGTCGCGGGCCGGACAAAGGCCATTAATGAAAAATTAAGGAAAATTACATATGCAAACCCCTGTCAACCTAAATATTTAAAACCATAATGAAAATAAACATTGAGAAAAAGAAAATCTAAAATTAAAAAAAAACACCTAACAAAAATTACTTTTCCTCAAGCAACGTCAAAATACTTCAAAGTAAAAAAAATCAACCGAAGTGAAATGGATGAAATTATGATGTGTAGGTTTGAAACTGTTATTGAAAATTGTTCCACAAAACGAACACACACACACACATCAAACAAAAAAAACGAAGCACATATACCCATACATACGAGTACAAATAGTTGCAAACATATACACTTACGTACGTACACATGCGGTATCATCCACACATTCATGAGGCATGTTTGTATAATGCGCGTATGTTTAACTGTCTTTAGATTTCTGCTACCTCGCATGTCAGTCCCTCGCTGGCCTCTTTCACTTTATCGTTCCTTTCGCTTCTGTTATCTTTTAATGTAGCCAAGGGTCATAACAAATATGTATACATTATTTGACATTAAACGTAGGCAACTCAACTTGGTAAAATAAGTCTCATGAAAGATAACTGGCAGATAGTCTAATATTTTTAGTGCACTGAGATGTGTAGGCATTCTATGGAAAATGACATATAATAAATTTCATTTGAAGGTCGTCTCTCATGTTAAAAATAGAGTCATTGGTAATCAGGCTCGCGGGCAGGTCAAATGTAGGTTGCCGACCCTTGTTTTACGGCATATCAACCACAATGGGTTATTCAATGCTAACAAAAATTTTATTGCTGGTAATTTCTTTTTCAAAAATCTATTTCTGGTAATATTTTTTTTTCCAAAAATGTATTGCTGGTAATAATTTTTTACAAAGTATTTCTGGTATTAAAACCTATTTTTCCACTTACATAGTGTTTTGACCCCAGTTTGGGAGTTAACTATTTGCCCACAACTAGTACCGTAACAGGTGCTACCACACCGGGTCAGGATGGACCTGGGAACACCAGCAATTAAGAGGTGGTTCCACGCTCCTCAAAACCTCCTGATCAGAGGCCTTGCTGTCGGACGTAGTTTATCGTCTTACCCAGGACGCGGATGTAGTTTATCGTCATACCCAGGACAGACAAGAGGAGTGTTTACTTCAAATTAAAAACGACAAAAAAGCAAAACTATTTTCTGGACTTTCTGAAGTGATGATATTTCGTGAAGCTGTTATCGAAAGCTAAACCAAGCGTAACCTACCTACTTATGCATTTATCTAATTTCTTGCTTGACTATCAACTTGCTTATTTGTTTGACTCTTCTCGCTGTCTGTTCGACAACCACTTGGTTCGTTCGCTTTCTGATTTGCTGGTATCACTTTACACCCAAACTATTCTTGATGTTCCACCTTAACCTCGACGCGTGCAACGTCCCTTCCTGGTTTTAATTTGAAAATTTTTCTGGGTGGAGTAAGGGGCTGTCGTATTTTCTCCCTTCCTTTCTTGCGTTTTGTATACGCATAAAGATTTGCATGAGGATATAGTTGAACATTTTGAGTAGTAAGCTTGTATCTCATATTTGTGTTTATTTAATAAACATACATCATATATTAATGCCATTGGCATAAAGTTGTATCTGTTTATATTCATCCGTGTCTCTCTCTCTCTCTCTCTCTCTCTCTCTCTCTCTCTCTCATATATATATATATATATATATATATATATATATATATATATATATATATATATATACACGTCTGTTACGTTTATGCATATACAAAACGTTGCAAAAAAAGTGCTTTTTAATTATGCAGACGTATATATTTTTATTAAAATGTATTATATTTTATTCACTTGTCTATGTAATAACGTGTCTCGCACACATCCACACAGACTAATAAATATTTACTTTATACATAGAAACATATATTTGTGTGGGATAAATTTCCCTTGTTTCTTATATACTTGGCACGTTTCCCAAACTTTTTCTTTCTTTCTTTCTTTCTTTCTTTCTTTCTTTCTTTCTTTCTTTCGTGTTTCTTTTTCACCCTGTCCCTCATTCAATTGCGACCTCAACCCACACTCATTCGGTTCCCATTTTCTTCTCTTTCTCCTCTTTCTCATTCTCAACGAGTACATAGGCGTTTACATATGCGGATGGCCTCGTACGCACACGCATTCGTATGAAATTTCAAAATGCAATATTCTTTCTTTTCCTTCCTTTTTCTAACACAGTATTCCAATCTCTCTGACACGTTTATCACGTTATCGCACCTTCTCTCTTTATCACTTCTGCCTTTCACTTTCATATACCACTTTATCATCATCTACTCCTACTGCAAGTATCTATCTATTTCTTGCTCTTCCTTGAACACCTTCTCACTTGAATATCGCAGTCAGATTGTTTCTCATAATTTACACGCAGAGAGCAATTTGGATCAAGTATAATTTTGGATTTCGCTGAAAAGGCGGACCTCTTGTTTGTGGTTGGCTATTTTATTTCGTCGCTGCATAAAAAAATAACAAACTCATAGCGATTGAGACAGAGTCGCTTCAGAGCTGGTTGAGGAAACTTTAGGCATTTAGTGGAATTCTTGCAGCTTTGACGATGTCTTCTTACGCTCCCCATTTTCCTGGGACACATTATCCAAACAGGGAACAGCAACAACCACAGCTTTACTTCCCTCTTCCTCCTCAACCACAGGCACTTGTCCCGGGTAGTGACAGGTCCTTTATTGAAAGGGCCCGAAAAGAAAGGTAATTATTTTTATTGTTGAGTTACGTGACGGATGGATTTATAGGGTTTTTTTTTATCAATGTGTTTCTTTTTGACTGTTTACTTTTTCGGGATTGGATACTGGTAAAAAGTTGTGCACGAGAACATTGTGTTCGAACAGGAAAGACAAAATAAAAATAGGGTTTTCTGGTTCATTGAGGGCTATTTGGGTCATGCATAATTGTACTTCGTTTCTACGTGCATTGATGAAATTAGACAATTTGTGTTCACGAAAGAAAAATAAGGATTTTAAAAGTTTATAAAAATGATGACAAAACATAATTTTTCGCTAATTTTAATTTTGTGGATGAAGCGTTTGATATAAGAAATTTTTAACGTTTTTGTAAAAAAGATTTAAGTTTAAATGCCGAGAGGAGGAAAAAATCTGTTTGAGAATATATGTGTGTGTGTGTGCGTGTGTGTGTGTGTGTGCGTGTATGGGAGAGAAAGAGAGAGGGAGAATAATAAGAATAAATAAATAAATAAATGGTTGTTGGATTACAAAGAAAGAAACTAGAAAACATTAAAAAGAAAAATGTTAAAGTACATAATAGAAACCAAAAATAGACAGAGATAGTAAGATGGTGGAAGAGAAGTGGCAAGATAAAAAGGAAAAGGGGAGGTCGAGATATTTTATAGACGCCCATAAAAATGCAAAAATATATTAAAAATCGAGATAAAAATTATCTTGCCGCTACATTTAAATAAAAAATTTCTCTGGCAGTGATGGAATATTTCAGTTAAAAGAAAGCTAGGTGGGAAAACAATGAAGGAACAAATGTGTTGTAAGTTTATTCTGACCAACTCTTTATGAGCTCGTCATGTTTTTGTCTCATTTGTCCGGTGTAAATATTTTTTATTTTTATTTCTTTATTTTTTGGATGGCAGCGTCTCTGGCAATCTGCTTCTCACTTGAATTGCATGAAAGACAACCTTCTCCATAGAAATCAAAGAATAAATCATAGCGTTTGGCTTTTCTGGCCGACAAGATATCCGAAATCAGTGCACCGGAAACAGATGCAAATGTCGTACTTGTCTAACAGGTAGCATTATTAACATAACCCAGTAGAAGTTATTTTCGTTTCAAGACACACCAACCTACATTGTATCAGTGTTTATTTCTTACTGTTCTAAGCTGAGTCTAATTTGACACTTAATGAGGATCGAATTCGCCATAGTAGTTTGGAACGTTGCTAACTATTATTCCACAGCAAAATTCTCAGTATTTATTTCTCGTTCGTCTCACATCTAAGTTCTCATTTTAATCTATAAATATCCCAGTTCAGTTATGCACTAAATCCCGGATTGATCACAATAGATTAAAGGATACTCCATCTTGTAAGGAGTAATGAATAGCGTCTCGGATTGAGGAATCGGAGAGCCGAGTTCGAATTTCAGTCGAATCCATTACATTCACTTACGTGCTAATACCCTTGGGAAAAGTATGAATCCTCATCTTCTCCTCCCAGCTATGAATAGTACAGACCGGATTCTATAGCCTTGGGTGGCAACTGGTCAAAGAGGAAGACAACTTTGAATTCAAAACTTGATCCTCCAGGTTGGGGGTTGTGCAGAAGGCTAATAACCTAATCAATTAAAAACTGGCTTGTTATAGAAACCGCAACGATATTTTGCGGCCCTTTACTCCTCAACAAATTTAAAGGCATAATATATATATACTCCAGCTTGTAAGAGATATTCCTTAATATTTGGGTGACTAATACTAATAACCTGCAACCTATCGACATTTGATAACTGCCGTTGAGAATAAAAAAATAACCGCGATCAAAAAATAATGTTGAGATTGTCTTGAACAGCCTTACTCCCACCCCCGCTATATTTAAAAAGTAAAGTAAACAATTTTGCTTGCATGTTTGTAATGTTTGAAAAGAGTTTAGAAATATTTGCATTATTACTTTTCCTAATTGTGAAATTTTATTTTGTTGAAACTTCTGAATAACATTTTTACAACAGCACAGATTCACTGAATTGATTTCAAATATATTTTGAGGCTTTGGAAAAGACATTTCACTTTTTGCGCTCTGTCATAGAGCTAGATGGCTTAGAAAAATATTCCCACAATAGAGGGAAAAAGTTAAAATGTGAGTACTTGGGCTATCCACTCGTCTATAACTATCTTTCCTACTCGAATAGTAACAATGGTAATCAACTGTTACATCCATTGTCTTAACTGACAAGTTCAAATCAGACATTTAAAGTTAAGAATCCTACATACGCATTTTCTTTTGAAATAACGAATCTGTTCATAATGTTCAAAATGTAAAGATATTGGTTATAAAAAGTTCAAATCTTAAAGATAAGAATCCGACATACGCATTTTCTTTTGAAATAACGAATCCGTTCATAATGTTCAAAATGTAGATATTTTTGTTATAAAAAGTGCAAATCAGACATTTAAAGTTAAGAATCCTACATACGCATTTTGTTTTGAAATAAGGAATCCGTCCATAATGTTCAAAATTTACAGATTTTTTTTTATAAAAGTTCAAATCCATCATTTACAGATAAGAATCCTACATACACATTTTCATTTGAAACAAAGAATCTATCCATAATGTTCAAAATGTACAGATTTTTCTTATAGAAAGTTCAAAACACACATTAAAACATAAGAATCCTGCATATGCATTTTCTTTTGAAATAAAGAATCTGTCCATAATGTTCAAAATGTACAGATTTTTGTTATAAAAAGTTCAAATCAGACATTTAAAGTTAAGAATCCTACCTACGCATTTTCATTTAAAATAAAGAATCTATGCATAATGTTCAAAATGTACAGATTTGTGTTACTGAAAGTTCAAATCACACATTTAAAGATCAGAATCCTACATACGTACTTTCTTTTGAAATAAATAATCCGTCCATAATGTTCAAAATGTACAGATTTTTGTTATAAAAAGTTTAAATCAAACATTTAAAGTTAAGAATTCTATATACACATTTTCCTTTGAAACAAAAATTTGTCCACAATATTCAAAATGTAGAGAATATTATAAAAAGTGGAAATCACACATTTAAAGTAAACCATCCTATATACGCATTTTGTTTTGAAATAAAGAATCTGTCCAAAATGTTCAAAACGTACAGATTTTCTTATAAAAAGTTCAAATCATACATTTAAAATTAAGAATCCTACATACGCATTTTCTTTTGAAAGAAAGAATCTGTCAATAATGTTCAAAATGTATATATTTTTTTATAAAATGTTCAAATCACACATTTAATGTTAAGAATTCTACACCCGCATTTTGTTTTCAAACACAGAATCTGTCCATAATGACCAATATATATATATATATATATGTTACAAATAGTTCAAATCGCACATTTAAAGATAAGAATCCTACATACACATTTTCCTTTGAAACAAAGCAATTGTCCATAATTTTCAAAATGTACAGATTTTTTTATAATAAGTTTACATCAGACATTTAAAGTTAAGAATACCATATACGCATTTTCATTTCAAATAAAGACACTGTCCATAATGATCAAAATGTACAGATTTTTTATAAATAGTTCAAATCATACATTTCAAGTTAAGAATCCTACATGCGCATTTTCTTTTGAAAGAAAGAATCCGTCCATAATGTGTCAAAATGTACATACTTTGTTATAAAAAAGTGGAAATCACACATTTAAAGTTAAGAATCCTACATGCGCATTTTTTTTGAAAGAAAGAATCCGTCCATAATGCGACAAAATGTACAGATTTTTGTTACTGAAAGTTCAAATCACACATTTAAAGATAAGAATCCTACATACGCATTTCTTTTTAAAATAACGAATCTCTACTTAATGTTCAAAATGTACAGATTTTTGTTATAAAATGTTCAAATTACACATTTAAAGAAAGAATCCTACATACGCATTTTCCTTTGAAATAACGAATCTGTACATAATGTTCAAAGTATAAAGATTTTTGTTATAAAAAGTTCAAATCACACATTTAACGATAAGAATCCTATATACGCATTTTCTTTTTAAAATAACGAATCTGTACATAATGTTCACGAAATCACACATCTTTTTTTTGAAATAAAGAATCTGTCCATAATGTTCAAAATGTACAAATATTTGACATAACAGGTTCAAATAACACATTTAAAGATAAGAATCCTACATACGCATTTTCTTTTGAAAAATGTTCAAAATTTATTTGTTAACAAAAAGATAAAATCACATACATTTTCTTTTTAAAATAAAGAATCTGTCCATAATGTTCAAAATGTACAAATTTTGACTTTTGAAATCCTAACGCATTTTTTTTTTGAAACAAAGAATCTGTCCATAATGTTCAAAATGTACAAATATTTGACATAACAGGTTCAAAATAACACATTTTCAAAATGATAAGAATTTTTATAAAACTTTCAAATCATTTTAAACTTTTAGGCATTTTTTAAACAAATCTGTCATAATGTTCAAAAATGTACAGATTTTTGTTATAAAATGTTGAAATCAAAAAGATAAGAATCCTACATACGCATTAAAGAATCTCCATAATGTTCAAAATGTACAAATATTTGACATAACAGGTTCAAATAACTTTTGAAAAATAATCTGTCCATAATGTTCAAAATGTACAGATTTTTTTATAAAAATTGGAAATCACATTTAAAGATAACTATCATACATACTTATTTTCTTTTGAAATAAAGAATCTGACCATAATATTCAAAATGTACAGAGTTTTTATAAAACTTTCAAATCATACATTTAAACTTAAGAATCCTACATAGGCATTTTTTTAAACAAAGAATCTGTCATAATGTTCAAAATGTACAGATTTTTGTTATAAAATGTTGAAATCACACATTTAAAGATAAGAATCCTACATACGCATTTTCTTTTGAAATAAAGAATCTGTCCATAATGTTGAAAATGTACAGATTTTTGTTATAAAAATTTCGAATCATACATTTAAAGTTAAGAATCCTGCATACGCATTTTGTTTTGAAATAAAGAATCTGTCCATAATATTCAAAATGTACATGTTTTGTTAAAGAAAGTTCAAATCAGACATTTAAAGTTAAGAATCCTACATACGTATTTTCTTTTGAAATGAAGAATCTGCCCATAATTTTCAAAATGTACATATTTTTGTTATAAAATTTGAAATCACACATTTAAAGTTAAGAATCCTACGTACGCATTTTCTTTTGAAAAATATATTGCAAGAGGGAGAATTATCTCTTGTCTGTGTAAATCAAGATAATATAAAGCTCGGTCTTTGCTATCTTTAGCTTCATTACAAAAAGCAATGAAAGATAAATCAAATCATATTGATGTGGTACGTTTTGTACTGTTTTAAACAAAATCCCTCGATATGAAGCAATTTTTCACAAAGTTTACTTAGATTATTAATATTTTAATTGATTTCGACTCTTACTAGGTGCCTCACGCATATAACCTTGTGCCAGAATAAGCTTAGTAAATAAATTGGACACTTGCCTTAAGTTGGCGGGAAGTTGGCAGTAACTTTCGAATAATATTTTAGCGATTTGCTCAAATCTTGTAGAAATATTTTTGGCACCGTAAAATCTAATAATAATAATAAAAGAAACAATTCGCAACGCTCCAGGGCTTCAAGATTGTTTTGTCGGTAAAATACAATTTAAACCTTTTTTTTCTTTTTTAAAAAGGAAAACACATTTTAAAATAAATTTTGAAAACGACCAGGGATAATAAAATGTTCCTTTTTTTTTCATAGGAGGCGTAGAAGAATCATTTTATTTGTAAATTTGAAAAGCATAGAACTGAATAAAAAGATTTCACATTTTTCACATTTTTTCAACAAAATTTTATTTGAAATTTGATGGTAAAATAAATTTTGAAAATATTTCAAAGGATAATAAAATGTTCCTTTTTTTTTTCATAGGATGGTAAAGTAGAAGTCAAAATAATTTCATATTTCTGTAAAGATTTTTTCTTTTATGAGACTTTCACATATCATTTTTTATTTGTAAATTTGATGGTAAAGCATAGAAGTCAAAATAATTTGAAAACATATTTCTGTAAAGATATTTCTTTTTTAAAGATTTCACTTTCTTTTATCATTTTATTTGAAATTTGATGGTAAAATAGTAAAATAATTTGAAAACATATTTCTTTTTCACTTTCTTTTTATCACATTTTTTCATTTTTTCATGACTTTCATATAATTTTATTTGTAAATTTGATGGTAAAAGCATAAAAATAATTTGTATTTCAAAATAATTTTTTTAAAACATATTTTTCAAGACTTTCATATCTGTATTTCACTTTTTTTTATTTTTTTTTCAAAAGGAATTTGAAAACATATTTCTGTATAGATTTCACTTTTCATGTTTTTGTTTTGAAATTTTGTTTTTTAGATTTGTATTTGTGTCATAAATATTCCAAACATTTCCAAAGTAAAAAATACTGAAAATAAATTGGATTATTATTTCAACGATGCCATTCATTTTTAAGAGCCAAAAAGTAAATCATACAACATCACCTGGTCATTTTTTCTCAACTGATCTCATCCTTTGATGCTATGTTTATTGTCAGAAAATGTTTGGACTGTGGCATCTTTCAGGGGAGGTAATCTTGAATCTTAAATTTAAGAGTCTGAATTAATCGAGGCTTACAAAATAAGTTCTGTTAGAAATGAATCCGATAAAAAATGGATACAATTGTTTTTGGTGACGGAAGTCGTTGCACCCTCCCCCTTCAATCCAGTTGTTATTTAATTTTTTTCTGTCAGAATCCCGGATTTTTTCGCTTTACATTTGGAAAACTGATGCAACATTAACGACTATATTTTACTAAAGTAAATTTAGAACATCTCCGATAACTGAACCCATTCATTTGATCGCTTAAAATATATTACAACTCAATAACTTTTAAAAGAATATTGAACAATAAATTGAAGATTAATATTGCTTTCGATTTCGTACATGCAAAGAAAGGAACATCGAACTACTTTTTATTTCATAACAAAGGAAAACTTTGAATAATCTCACATTTATGGCGACTGGCATATAGTGACAGTCAACAAACATGTTTCGCGAGACTATTCACTCGAATACTTTGACTAAGTGTCCTATTCTTATAGTCTTGTTCCAGACCTAGCTAAGCTTAGTGAATATCAAGACATTTTTTTCATACATTTGTCATTTGGGCTTTTAGAGTCGTAGATTTATTAAATTCTTATGTCATAATTTCATTTTAAACTCCACATAGTCTTTGATATTTCAAGTTACATTATCTAAGAATTAAACAAACTTCTTAAAAAAAAATATTATAACTTCAACAGTGAAATACGCTGATGTCATGAATGGTAGTATTACTTACTATTTTCATTCATGTATCACACTAGTATCTACTGTTCATCATGATGAAGCTCCTAATATGTGCGTCTTCTACTGAGGAAGAGGATTTTCTTGGTGATTATGATAATGATATATCTAGGCTTGATAGATGATGATGATGATGATGATGATGATGATGATGATGATGATTGTAACGTTTATTATCTTCTTTTCTCATTGCAGACAACATTACAATCAAAATGCCCAGGCTCGGAAAGGTCCCAAAGTAAACATGCAGGCAGCCAAAAAGGATCAAAGCCAAGCTGTGAACGCCCCTCACCAGTATCACAGCAGCCCTCGAATGCAACCAGCCACGCCCGTTACACCTGTCACGCACGGAGCTGGGTCGGGAGTATTCATCCACGGACAATATAATTCACCTCTTGGATTGTACTCATCCGATGTAGCAACAGAAGAACTTTCGCAACAATCAGGCGGGGTTATCACAAATGTCGGAGGGTAAGTGCTTCGAGATTCTCGCTATATTTTTCAATATTTGAGATTAACTTGCAGCATTCAATTTTGTTCATTTCAATCGGTCACCTTATGAAGTCTTTTCTATATACACATTTTTTCGTAATAAATAAATGCTTCCATAAAAGTCTTGTAAAGGTGTAGACGGCTAACTTCGTTTTAAATCGGCCGATGGTAACCAGCTTCTATATATGAATTTTCGTGAATCTTACTGATATCTTGTTTCATTCATCTCCCTAGCGTTTTTGAATCCAAGACGTCGAAAAGAATGAAAAAAACAACAAAAAAACAACCAAACAAACAAACAAAAAAACAAACAAACAAAAAAGAATCTGCATATCAAAGCAATGAAAAACTGATGATAAAATTTATTTTGAACGATGTCAAACGACTTTTGGTTTCTAGTCGTACGTTTAAATTATTTGCAAGAAACTTTTCTTGCAAATAATTCAAACGGGCGAGAATTACCTCCGTACTATTGTATACACCAAGAAACGACTATACCTTCTCATTATTCTGTGCCAAATAGATATAACTTATTTGATAACTCAAGTTATCAAATACGTTATATCTATAATCTATCATAATCTATCAACGTTATATCTATAATCTATCATAATCTATCTATAATCTATCATAATCTGTTAACGTTATATCTATAATCTATTATAATCTATCTATAATCTATCATAATCTGTCAACGTCCATCTTGATTGGGGGAAATCTACAAAACAGAATAAGTGTTTTGTTAAAAGATGTCTCGACCTTTGCTACCAACTTCGAAAGGATTTCATTTTAGTGGCATCTGATGTGTGGGAGAATGAAAATTAGATAATAGGAAGATCTTTTTTTTTTCTATAGTCTTTCATATTCTCTTGTTTCATTTTTATCGTTACATTTGTTATTTTTTTAGTCAGTCAGTTATTTTTTTGCAATCAGCCAAAAATGAGCAATTTCAGTATAGCAAAAATGGTAGCTAACCATGTAAAACTAAGGTAATTTTCGGCATCAGCGCCAACAAATTAGCTAAAAAAACGTTTGTTTCTTGGCACGAAAAATCGTGTTGACCAGTGCAATTAAACCTAGGAACAAAACAATCCTATTTTATGGAGATGGAAAAGAGCATTTTGCAGCAGATATGTCGGGAAAGAAGAAATTCTGTACTTTATTACGCATCAGAAGGTTACGTGTTCACATCACGTCGTTTATTTAGACTTATTTACGGAATGTAAAATATTAGAAGTGATTTCTTTTCGCTCGTTTGGACTTTGCCTTTAATGTCAGCCAGTGGCTCTTTGAATTATGTGGGAGAATATAAAATTAAATAATAGGTAAAATAAACAATAAGCATAATAATTTTTAAAAATAAATAATTTCATTTTCCTATAATGCAAATGGAAACCAAAAGAAGGGCTTCCGGTCACGTGCAAAATTTGTGACTCCACTTCCGGAAAGGAGATAATCTTTCTCTTGATACTTTTTTTTGGATTCAGACATTTTTTTTTTTTTTGCAGCGATCCTAAAGGAAATGAGATTCAGTCAGCCTCTCTCAACGTCACGTTGACTTGAGGTTGACCACTCTCTTATCTCCGAGTTTAGTACACACATGTGCGTCAATAAAAAAAAAAAAAATGACCCTTAATTTTTCCAACCAAGTTTTTGTGTTATTTATTGTTGTCCAACAACATTACCATATTCTGATACCGGAGGGAAAACCAAATACCAACCAACCCTAATTGGTGACCCCGACGTGATGTGAACACGCAACCTTCTGATTTGTAATAAAGTACAGAATTTCTTCTTTTCCGACATATCTGCTGCAAAATGATCTTTTCCATCTCCATAAAATAGGATTTTGTTCCCAGCTTTAATTATACAAAACGATTTTGGGTGTCAAGAAACAAAACAAGTTTTTTAGCTAATTTGATGGTGTTGATGCCGAAAATTACCTTAGTTTTACATGGTTAGCTAGCACTTTTGCTGCACTGAAATAGCTCATTTTTGGAAAAAAGATCAATTTATGATCTTGGTTGATCGCAAAATTATGTTAATAAAGCTCGTAAGAACCTATCACTTTTCAGGTAAGCCGAGCTATTTATGTCAGCCACCTGAAATAAACTACTTTTATAAGAAAAAAGTGATTTTGAGTCAAAAATGTTAAAATAGAAGTATCGAATTTTTCCAATTTATCGCCAAAATTCAAATTAACTGATAAACTTTATCAGTAATACAATTTAGTAAACCTGATAATTAAGGTGACATAAAAAAATGAGACCCTAAAATCTGATATTCATAAATACATCCCCTCACTTTTATCTCTCCACTACGGAAGGAAACCAAACACATTGAGAGCATTTTCATAGTTGGAAAGAAACTCCAACCAAAGACATCCCAATTAAATGCACCTATTTCATTGTATATGATACTGCTGGAATATAAAAAAGGACTTAAATAACATTGAACATGACAGACAATCAAGAAAGAGAAAATTTTTCCCATAGTTCTTATGTTCACAAAGGTTTTATTTCTGCTGTTAGTTTATTAAATGATTTGATGAAAATAATTGTTGGTCTTGGTATATTCAATCATGTTACTTTTAAAGACTTAGGAACTGATAGTTCATTATTTACATTATTTGGATCATTGTCCCCATCTTTGTTGCCATATTTATCACAACGTTTCGGCCGTTGTACGCTCCGGCCTTCTTCACTTGGTTGGAATGTTGAACTGAACCCTTTATTGCGCTCGCTGGGGTAGACTGTTCTAGCTCCACGTGCCATGTCTAATGGATGTAAATCACTGTTAATTCACTTCTCCAAGTTCTCCACTGCCTTAACCGGCTATTGAATTCACACTCTTTGGGTCCTGTTACTGGATCTAACCAATGCCTTTATCCTCTGTGCCATGTGTCTTTAAGGACCTCATCTCAGAAATATTGACAGGTCTGATTGTTATTGAAAAAATAGTATTTCTCAGTAAGTAGACCATATTTGTTGGTTTAAATACGAGGTTTCTACGATTTTATTTTGAGAAATATTGCCATCGGTCACTATTATATATACGGAAAACAAATGAAAAAATGTTTGTTTTTGCAAAAAATGGGACATTTCTGTACAGTCAACACGGTAGCTAACCAAGAAAAAGTAAGGTCATCTTCAGATTCAGCGCCCTCAAATTAGATAAAAAAAAAGATGTTTGGTGTCTCGAAACGATTTCAAAAATTTTTTTTGTTGTCCAGTTGCGGCTATTTGATATTTGTATTGCCAGATGTTTAAATCTTGAAGAATTTTCGGTCATTTGAAGACTGGCTCTTTGTGTTATTTTGAATTTTTTAAATGTTTAAAAAGTTTTAGTGTTACTTTTGATTTCTTTAGTTTTATTGTTCGACTTTAATTTCGTCCACACGTTTCTTTCTCTGATATCCATTCACATTTTACTTTTGTTCATTTGATTCACGTCACTTTGGTTGGTTGCTTGAATTAGAGATTTGCTATTTACTAAGCATAACTCAGTTTTAGCACAAAGCCACAAGTATGGGGAACCTAGTGAGACTTGAATCCACTAGATAGTAGTAATGGTCAACTAGCCTAGCGAGAAAATCATTACACCACGTACTTTAAATTCGGTGCCTTTTTTTTCTGATATTACCAGTGTGGAGTTTAAGACAGGCGATTTGTTTATTTTCTGATCACGCTTAATCTTCATAAAGAAAAGATAATATGTGAATGTTTGCCAGGAAATAGTTGCTAGCAAAACACCAAAAAGAAATTGAAAAACTCCATCGAAAAGTATTCTGGTCAAAGCGACCATGTCGTCTCTCTCTTCTTCACCGGTTTATCACTTGTTAGAATTTCTACTTTTTATGACATAAAAAGTAGAACTGCAAATTTTAACATTCACCATTTCCCCGGAGGAATGCTTTTCATTAAAAGAAAAGTTTTAGGTTGCTTTTTTAAAGCTTACATGTAAGAGTTATAAGCTCATAACGACACTCTAAAGGTCGAGAAAAAATTAACTTTCAGTAATTCTCTTTTTTTAGTACAAATTTGTTAGTATTCCTTTCTCTAAGAACTGAGTCTTGTTTAACGAGCGTAACTATATCAGTACTAATACTGACACATGGCACAGTGGGTAAAGGCGTTGGTTAGATCTAGTGACAGGACCCAAAGATTTGTGAGTTCAATACCTGGTTAAGGCAGTGGAGAACTTGGAGAGATGAATTAACAGGAGAAAACTGAAAACATCCATTAGATATGACACGTGGAACTAGAACAGTCTACCCCAGCGAGTTTTGATAAATATGGCAACAAAGATGAGGACGATAGTCCGAATAAATAAATAGTATACATAGTACCTGATCTCAGAAATACTAATACTATTCACCAGAAGAGACGTCAGTTCTTAGTATCTAAGTGGTTTGGTAGATTGTTGGATTCAGATAAAAAGAGTTTTTCTGAAATTGTTTCGACGGAACTTTCTCTTATAGAAATGAATGTGTTGTCACACGGCTTGGAATTTTGTAATCAGCCGGGAGGAAATTTTTGTGGATTTTGAGATGCTATTTTTCCAGTTGTTCAAACTTTCACTGTTATATGAAATTAAATTTAGTGCACTGAAGGTAAGTCTTAATGACCTTGCCCATGCTTATGGTGGTACACCTATTGATCGTACTGAATTCATTTGGCGATGTGAGCAATTTTACGTTCTCAAAATCTTTTCGTCGTAACAAATATATTGTTATTACTAAACCCTATAAATGTGTGGTTATAGTGGTATTGGATTTTGACAGTAAAAAAAATGCTGCCAGTCTTGGGAGACAGTGAGAAATTTTTGCAACTGGGAATAGATTCCACCCATGACAAGACCAAGACTGGAATTTCAGAAACGCTTATTCAAGGATGTTTCGGTGGACATTTATAGGGTCATCAGGCCTTTGGGTTCTGTGATGCCAAAGATCAATGCCCATTCTTTCTCGGTTAGGTTAAAGCAGTATAACTTGTCCAAGTTGTTGTCTAATGTGTTACAACCGGTATTGGAGATCTATTCGGTTCATTGCATTAAGGATTCGTTAACTTTTCTGTTTCTATCAAAATTGTTCCTTTGTCTCTGATAATAAATTTATGTTTTTGTTTGATATTAGCAATGCTTTTACGAGTGTCCAGTTGAAGGAAACAATAAGTATTTATGCTGATGTTTTGTATCGAGTTCTGTTGTTTGCAAGTCCAATTTCAGAGGCTGTATTTATGGAGTTTGCCACAGAGTCTATGAAATTTAGTTTTAGCAGGACGAAGTACAGACAAATTGACGGGATTACTATGGCTAGTCCTCTGGGCCCGGCCCTGGTCAACATTTTTGTTGGATTTCATGAGCATAATAAATGCATTATGTCATTACAGATATGTGGATGACAGATTTTGTGTCTTTGATAGTGAGGAACAGTCGGAGGTGTTTAATGGATTAATTATTTTTATCTGGTTTTATGATTCACATATGAAAAGGAAAACAATATGTCTCTTATAACTTCCTATTGTAAGGTTATTCTTATAACACACACTCGTACTTGGTATAACATAATTCGTGTTACTGTTCTTTATACGTAAAGCTTAGATTATTGCCGTAACGCCGGTATAGTTAGTATGAAGACTGACTCCAATACGACTGGTATCTACTCAGTGCCCCACTGAGAAGAGTTGTGAGACAAAGTCAAGATTATTGTGGGGATTCCAAGCGTGTTGGGTAATTGTGTGTGTGGAGACAACTATTTAATCCCGTCGAGAAATCCGCGCAAACACGAATTTTGCCATTTTAAAATTTTAAAAAAAAATTTTTTTTTAAATATTTTTTTTTTTTGCATACACTGCTGATGCAGCTCCTTTCGATTGGTTTATTTTCTGCAATAAACCATTTGTTTCTAGTCTGTTCAACTCTTCATTTACTTGTTCTGCGAATGGTACGCTCCGTTTCGGTTTAAATACTGCTGTCGAATCTTTTTTTTTACTTGAAAATTCACCTTGAATTTTGAATACGGACACAGTTCATTAGACAGAACATCAGGAAAACATTTTTTTTTAATTCTCCCTTAATATTTTCGCTCTGACTTTTTAAATTGGCCATTTGCTCACTTATATTTTTACAATAAACGTTTATCGGCAAATCCCTCAGCTCGTATAGTTCTATCCAGTTCGTACCGAATAGATTCGTTGCATTTCTTAGAATGTAAGCTTTTGTTTTTATCTGCTTATTTCGAAAATAAATATCACATGTTAATCCCCCCACCAAAAAAAAAAAAATTATATATTAATAATTTCTCGCCAGAAACTGAAGTTGCGATTTTGTAATTCTTTTTTTAATAAAGGTTTACCAATTTCTTTCCATATTGTTTCATTTATTATTGAAATATCACTACCAGTGTCTAGTAACATTTTGACTCCCACATTATTGAATTGCACGTTAACAATTTTTTTTATTTAAATTATTTACATTGTTCAGACTGTTGTCCTCATTTTTATTGGCATATTCACGGCGTTTCGGTCGCTGTATGCTTCGACGTTTTTTCAGGTGATTGGAATTTCGAACTGAACCCTTTATTTCGTCCACCAGGATAGATTGTAAAATAATATAAATAATTAAAATACTTCATCTCAGAAATATAGACAGAAATGTTTTTTGTTTCGTGTTCCTTTTTCCCCCCTCACAATATTGTGTATTAATTTCATCCTGTGAATTTTTTTCTTGGTTTAGTTCTGTAGTACGATTTGCTATGTCGTTTTTACCACAGTTATAGCACTCTGCATTTTTTCAGGTGTAGTCTTTCCACATTTGAAACAATGTTTTATATTCCTTTTTGTGAATTTTTCCTTAGCTTTTACCAATTCATATTTTTTATTCTGATGTTTTTCAGTATCATACTTCAGACTTAGCACTGTTTGGCAATCGTCCGCTATTTCCTGTAGTGTTACGTTATTTTTATGTTCAATCTTTGCTAAAATTTTCGTTCGTACTTCAGCTGCTTTTTCTGCTGTTAGATTTTGTACAAGAACTAATGCCTTGAACATATCCGGAGTCATTTACTTCAGTTTAAATTGATCACGTTCTCTGTGGACGTCACCCGCATACGTGACAAAATCCTTTTTTTTTTTTTTTTTTGGTTAAGTTTATGTAATTCCAACGAACATGTCACTAAAAAATTTCGTCAACATGCGTACTGTTTTCAAACCCTATTTCACCTGGTTTTCTCGGTAAATATATAATTGCACTACTTTTCGTATTCTATTGAAGCTATTTTTCTTAACAACAAACTGGTTTTTATCGTCTTTCCATCCGCTGCATTTCTGACTAAATGTTTTTTCATGTCTTCGAAAATAAGCAGCAAAAGTCAGTCCGTCATCACGATTGTATACGAATTCTGATACAGTGTTTTGCACCGCGTAGGATGTAAGAGACATTGAAGCATTTTTTTTTCAAAACCACTTCCAACAGCTCTTGCTGTTTTTGCAACTGTAGCAAGTGTTGGATATTTTGTTGGTGTTGCTTTTGTTCTTGTTTTTGAATTTCAACTATTAAAGCCAGAATCTTCTCCATAAGTGGAAGAAAATTGTTTTCTAAACCAACGTGGTTGAAATTCTTGTAACTCCTCTTGCACACGTATGAGTTTCGAAAATCTGGCTACTCACTATTATAACTCCAGTTATGATGTAATGCTTGTTATATCTATAAATCAAACATCCGTCCTTGCATGGACTATTGCTGTCATATATGGACTGGTTTCCCCACTGTACTTCTCGAGGTCCTTGACAAAATCCAGAGACGAATATGCAATGTGATATGTCCTGATCTATCATCTAGTCTACAGTCGCATTCTCACAGACGTGCCGTGGTTTCCCTCTGTCTCTTCTACAAGTATTTTCACGCAACTGTTCTGACGAGCTACTTTCGCTGGTTCCCAGAGCAGGAATTTAAGCAAGCTATTAGTCTGGCATCTCGGTCCCACCCTTTCACTGCTGAAACGGTTAAATGTAACCGTCTCTTCTACTCTAACAGCTTCTTCTCACTCAATTCCCGTCTGTGGAAATCCCTTCCCCTTGCATGCTTCCCCAATAACTATAATCTTCAAATATTCAAGTGTAATGTCAATCAACATCTGATACCATGATCTTGTTTCCCGTCATTCTCTGTATCCTTTCCTCAATCACGTCTCTTTACTCTTGTTCTCTATCCTCTGTAACCCCCCTTGCGTGATAGTGGCACTCCCGCCTTGCTTGCGGTGAATTGCTTAAAAATATGTCCGTAGAGAAGTTTTTCTCAAGAAAAGAAAAAAAAAAAAGAAACATAAACTCGCATGCGATTTATCTACTTTTACTTTTTATGTGCCATGTCCTTTCAGGACGTAGGCCATCATGACTCTCCACTTCCCTCTATTCCTTGCAGCTCTCAGGAAGTCCACCCCCTGCTTCCTCCTCCCAGATCACGTTCTGTCATCCACTCGTCAGGTATGTCACGCGCTGCTTTCCCTTGTCTCTCTTTCCCTCTATAGTAGTCCTTAGTATCCTTCTGTAGAACCACATCTCTGTTGCCTCGAGTCTCTTCTTCATCTTTGTGGAAATCGTCCAACATTCGCTGCCGTAAAGAAGAACAGATGTCACGTAACAGCTCAGAATTCTTTTCTTTGTTACCAAAGTAATAGACCTGTCTCGCAGTGTTCTGCTCAGCTTTTTGAATGTGTCCTTGGCCATTCCAATACGTCTACGGATCTCAGTGTCGCACTTACCGTCCTCTGTCAAAACGCTTCCCAGATATTTAAATGTCTGCGTCTGCTTGATTCTAGTGTTCCCGACCTGCAAATCGTACTTTGGGTTCTTCCTCTTACTGATGACAATGCATTCTGTCTTCTTGTCGTTTATGCTTGATCAAGCCTAATTCTAAGATGACATATATGACATATGGTAAATAACATAGCGATAGTTATGTTACTCGCATTCTTCTAAGTCCCTCATGTATATATGAACTGATTTGTAAGCAGTATCAGGGAATTCATTGTGTGAGGAAAAGAGTATCCGTAAGGTTCATTAATTATCGATTCATAAATATTTCATTCGAATACAGTCTTATCAATTTATATCTCCCCCGCTTTTCACGTGTGCAAAACTACATGTGTAGATTTGTATCGGCCGGCTGTAATGCCCATGAGATGCTGAATATATTGCCAGCCAATCATAAATAGCAACTTAATAAGCAACGGTTGGTCTATTTACTCTTGAACATGACTGGGTTATTATTGACAATAAGTAGGATTATTTTTATTAATATGCTTATTTTTTTAAGCACATGAATATTTCGTTTGATAAAGAATTGAAATACTGTTTCAAACAGCAAAATCGTCAATTTTCGACTGTTTATGCGAACTCGGTACCTCATGCAACCGGAAGTGCGATTAAAAATATTATTCAGGAAATGCACCACGCAATTGATGTACAAGTAAAATACCTAAGCCAAAATATTATAAACACAAAGTAGCGACGGTTTATCTTCCACGTTTATTTACATACAAGTGTACAGTATAGAGAATTAGGACAATTCTGATTTAGAAGCCTAACAAAGTATTCTTTGCTGTTGTAGATAATTTTTCTTTTAGAAATATCAATCAATCACAGTCATTGAAGATTGTTTCAAGACATGAGATTTTCGCATTTCATGGTGGCTGATGTATGTTCAGCGCCAATTGCTTTTCACGTGTCTTATTGTTATTTTGTTGGACATCAAGCAGATCTGAATTGGATTCACTAAAAAAGATTTCATGCCTTTTCAATACCTGAGAACTGAGATACACTATTTATAAGCCACAATTATGTGTGAAAAATTATATCACCCAAATCTGCCAAATCTGAAAGAAAAAAAAAAAAAAATCATTAGACGCTTGAACTTAATTCACATTTAAAATCGGTCCAAATTATTGGAACACCATATATATATATATATATATATATATATATATATATATATATATATATATATATATATTATTGGAACACTTTTATAACCAGTTCATAAAATATCTTAGAAAATGTTAACATATGGCGAAGAATGTTGTTTTTACCATAAACGATGAAATTAGCTTCTGAAAATATGCTTGTTAGTAACCAATAAATAAGTATAAACTATAAACATTATTCATTTTTAAGTATGGTACTTCAATATTTGTTGTATCGTCCTCAGAATATCATCTAAGTATTAGCGGATGTCCACTTCTAAGAAAAAATATATCAAAATATTTAACTGAATCATTAATAATTTAATTTATATTTTATTCAATGTTGGTTACCTAAATTTTATTCATCGGTGTTACTTTTTCTCTCTTTTAAAAATTCTACTTTATAATTACCGACTGTTTTTCAAAGATTATTTCAAATAAAGAAAAATCCAATGAAAAAATATATTAATCTTGAATTTCTTCGACCTGTGACATTGAGATTCAAGCAGTATATACAACAGAATCTTTGCCATGAAAAGCCACGATTTCTCTACATGCCGAGATGATATTGCACTGAAACACTCAAGTATTCTTCTACCTACAAACGACGTTTTTTTTTTTTTTAATTCTTCTTCGTGTAGATCGAGTTACGTTTTTGTCGCTCATGGCTGCTGCTACTTTCTTATGCAAATTTTCAGTTGGAAGGAACTCAGCTAGCTAGAATCAAGTTACATTTCGGTGGAAATTACCAAATTGGATATAGGGCTTTCTAAATCATACGCGTCATTACCTTATGATTCTAGCAGCTCGTTGATGTTTCATTGCAGCCATCTCACTTAAAGAGATGAGGAAGCCGACTCAACAGACGTGTTTCTGTTGAGGTTAACAATAATAATAATAAAAAAAATGTAGTAGCAGTTTTCGACCAGGGCAAGTTTCAGGATTATTTTCAAACAAATACTGTCTTTTACTACTTGTCATTTTTGGCAACTGCCATCAAAATACTTTAAAATGAAACATTAAAACGATTGCAGTTTCGATAATAAGATTTCAGGTGTGATGCATTGGTTGTGATAAAAGAAATCCAGTTAAAATGCAAACTAAAACAATGGCTACACGTTATTTAAAGGCAAACTTTGGAGATAAGTGCCAGAGACAAAAATAATTGGAACACAGTATTTATTGCATTGTAAAATGATATACATTATTCGGACTTGTGACAATTTTTAAACTCTCATGTGTGTAAAATGGTTTGGTTTGGTTTGTTTTGTTTTATGGCATATCAACCTCAATGGGTCATTTAATGCCACAACATTTTTTTTCCTGGTTATATTTTGTTTTGTCAAAAATCTATTTCTGGCAATATTTTTTTCCTCAAAATGTATAGCTGGTAATATTATTTTTTTTTTTAAATTATTGCTTGTAATAGTTTTTTTTCTTCAAAAATTTATTTCTGGTAATAATTTTTTACATAGTTTTTCTGGTATTAAAACCTATTTTTACACTTTCATAAATAATGCTTTTTACCTCAGTTTGGGAGTTAACTATTTGCCCATAGCTGGGACCCTAACAGGTGCTACCACCCCGGGTCAGGGTGGACTTAGGAACACCAGCAGTTAAGAGGTGGTTCCAGGCTCCTCAAAGCCTTCTGATCAGAGGCTTTGCTGTTAAACATGGTTTATCATCTTACCCTGGACGCGGATGTCGTCTATCGTCATACCTAGGACGGGTGTATAAAATGAAGATGCATATTAATTTTTATATGGAGAAAAACGTTCATTTTATATTTCAGAAGGTTTATAGGTTTTTTTTTTTTTAAATAAATGGAATTTTGCTCAGATTATATTTTATGAAAATGAAACAAGATTACCAAACTGCAAAAATATTTTGAAAAATGTATTGACCTCCTCCTTTTTTTTTTTTTTTTTTTTTTTCTTCTCATATAAAAATAGATACAACCGGCGGAAATTTAAAGTGTTATCTCTGCCCACCCAACAAAATGTACCTCCACGATTATTTTTAATTCTTTTTGCTGTTCTAAGCATTTTGTTTTGATATATATATATATATATATATATATATATATATATATAGTGTGCATCAAAAATACTTTTTACAAAATTTGAGGTTGGGTTCACACCAAATCAAGAACAAAAATCCCATATAAACATATATCGCAAATCATTCGTTTTTGAGTTATTAAGTTTAAAGAAAGTTTAGTCTACTATTTACATTATTCGGACTATTGTCCTCATCTTTGTCGCCATATTTATTACAACGTTTCGGTCGTTGTACGCTCCGGCCTTCTTCAAGTGGTTGGAATGTCGAACTGAACCCTTTATTTTGCTCACTGGGGTAGACTGTTCTAGTTTCATGTGCCATGTTTAATGGATTTCAGTTATCAGTTAACTCCTGTTAATCAAGTTCTCCACCGCCTTAACCGGGTATAACTGGAGAAAGCCGGAGCGTACAACGGCCGAAACGTTTTAATAAATATGGCGACGAAGATGAGGACAATAGTCCGAATAATGTAAATAGTATACATAATACCTCATCTCAGAAATATAGACAGATACTAAAGGTTTATTCTGTTTTTACCATTCAATATGTACAGCAGTGAGTTAGCTGAGGATTGTTCCATTTAACAATGACAGGATATTCATATCATGCACTTTACATACGGCACTGCGAATGGTAATGGGCGCGAGGTTGCACGACTGTATCAGATTGTGTTTCCAAACTGAGGGCAGCCGAGTCATCAAACCTTTGCTGTCGTTTATTGCCGTATCGTTGAGACAAGATTCTTGACACCACAAACTATGGATTGAGGAAGACCGAGAGCAGCTTGTACGCCTGACCACGAAGTACACATTCTACAGGCAGTTGGGGACGATCCAGGTATCACCAAACGTCAATGTCGTACATCTCATAGTACAGTACCGTATGCAGGGTACTTCAATAGCACCTCCTGTATCGCTATCACTTGCAATGGGTGCAGTGTCTTTCGTCCTCTGGTCACAATCCACGGGATAACTTATCCGATTGTTTATTGCACAAACTGCTGATCCGTTGTTTTTCCCTTCGGTCTTGTTTATGGATGAAGCAACATTTGGAAGAGATGGAATAATAAATTTACACAACCAACACTTGTGGGCAGATCGGAATCCCCATGGTAAAATACAGGCTAGACACCAACACCAGTTTACGATTAATGTGTAGGCTGGAATTGTAGGTGACTATCTGGTAGGTCCATATGTTCCCCCAGCACGTCTTACAGGGGCTGTCTACAGGGACTATATTTTCAACATACTTTCAGACCTGTTAGAGGATGTACCCCTGCTAATACGAAGGCGCGTGTGGTTCATGCATGATGGGGCTCCAGCACATTTTAGTCACATTGTTTACGATGCATGAAAGATGGATAGGTAGGGAAGACAAGTTTCATAACCTGCACGTTCCCCCGATCTCAATCTTTTGGATTTTTATCTGTGGGATTCCTAAAACAATTGGTTTATGCAACTGACATAATACAGAGACGCTTCATCAATGTGTCATGGGGGCTTGTGGAACAATTCGACACCATGTGGGAGTATTTGAAATGCCGCGTCAGTCAATGATCCGACGGGTAAGTGCGTGTGTAGAAGCAAGTGGAGGATATTTTGAATATTTTTTATGATTTGCTGTGTCGAGGTAGAACGATGGCCTTTTACCTTGTTTTGGTGCGAGGAACTTGCCCCCAAAGTTTGTAAAAGTATTTTTGGATTGTATCTTGGATTGTACATTTAACAGTATCTACCCTAAACTTTAAACTTAATGACTCAAAAACGAAGAATTTACGGACATATGTTTATCCGGACTTATGTTCTTGTTTTTGTGTGAGGAAACCCACCCCCAACGTCTGTAAACGTATTTTTGATACATCCTGTATATAGATAGTGATAGAAAAATAAAAATTTCACTGTTTCCAAATAAATAAATAAAAGTACAAAACCATTTTCTTTTGTCATAAAAAGAAATAAAAAAGATAAGAAAAAATAAATAAAAGAGGCCAAAAGTTAATCAGTATCTGTCTATATTTCTGAGATGAGGTATTATGTACATTATTTACGTTATTCGGACTATTGTCCTCATCTTTGTCGCCATTTTATTACAACGTTTCATTTCAGCATCTGTCTATATTTCTGAGATGAGGTATTATGTACATTATTTACGTTATTCGGACTATTGTCCTCATCTTTGTCGCCATATTTATTACAACGTTTCAGCCTTTCAGCATCTGTCTATATTTCTGAGATGAGGTATTATGTACATTATTTACGTTATTCGGACTATTGTCCTCATCTTTGTCGCCATATTTATTACAACGTTTCGGCCTTTCAGCATCTGTCTATATTTCTGAGATGAGGTATTATGTACATTATTTACGTTATTCGGACTATTGTCCTCATCTTTGTCGCCATATTTATTACAACGTTTCGGCCTTTCAGCATCTGTCTATATTTCTGAGATGAGGTATTATGTACATTATTTACGTTATTCGGACTATTGTCCTCATCTTTGTCGCCATATTTATTACAACGTTTCGGCCTCAAAGACACATGGCACAGTGGATAAAGGCGTTAGTTAGATCCAGTGACAGGACCCAAAGAGTGGGAGTTCAATACCCGGTTATGGCAATGGAGAACGTTCCGAGGGAAATTAACAGGAGATAACTGATAACTGACATCCATTAAACATGGCACGTGGAACTAGAGCAGTCTACCCCAGTGAGCGAAATAAAGGGTTCAGTTCGACATTCCAACCACCTGAAGAAGGCCGGAGCGTACAACGACCGAAACGTTGTAATAAATATGGCGACAATGATGAGGACAATAGTCCGAATAATGTAAATAAAATTTAATCATTCCTAAATGTCGGTGAAGAAAAGGTTTGGTCAAATCAGTCACACCTGTGAACCAATTAGACATCAAGAGATAATTCTGAAATGAATTCATTTGTCTCTAAAAAGTGTATAAACATAGAGACGATCAGACAAAGGAAACAGAATGTCGATGAAATAATTTCGTCTGTTGTCCATGCCTTATTTTACCTGGACCCTTAGATCCACAGAGTCGAATGGTTACTACTACCAACTGAATACATACATATATCGTCGTCGGCTTTATCTCGAATTCAAGAATTTCATTTCTTTTCTGATCGCTTCCTTTATGATGATGGCGTTGATGGCTAAGCAAACCCATTTTATGAATCGAATAGTGGATGGCATTGACTGCATAGTTGTTCGTGGAGGATGAGGATTTTCATTTGACTTCTTCCTTTTATCTTCTGGTGGCTTCAAAGTTGTTAGTTCTGATGGTGATGGAACGTCGTCAGTTGGTACGGTCTTCTAGTGCATGTGTTTCAAACGATTTAGGCTCAAGTCCAGTGGCTTTCAGTGTTGCTTTGAGTTGATCCTTGTATCTTTGAAGAGGGCAACCCCGTGATGTTTTCCTTGAAGTGAGCTCACTGAATAAGACTTGATGCGGAAACCTTAACTCTTCCATTCTTGTTATATACCTTGACCATCGAAGACGGTCTTTAATGATCAGCGATTCGATGCTTTGACTGTCGAGTCTTTCCAGGACTTTGGTGTTGGTCACATAGTAATTCCATTCGATGTTAAAGATTGAACGAAGTTTTTACTGGTGAAGGCGTCCTGTCGGAGTAAATGGCCCCCTGATATTCTATAACCTTAATCAGTCTTGCATACATAATTTTCATTTTTTCTGTTTCAATTGTAAAATTTAGAAGCTTTTATTGCTTTCAAGATATCTTTACTTTAATATTATTCCTATTCTATATGTAAATCGCATTTCATGAAAGAGAGGAGGCACGGTGGAGTAATGGATAGCGGCTTGGATTGAGGAATTGGAGAGCCGAGTTCGAATTCCAGTCGAATCACTTGGGGAAGGTGTGAATCCTCTTCTTCTCCCTTCAGTAAATAGCAGGACAGACTGGGTTCTATAGCCTTGGATGGCAACTGGTCTAGGAGAAGGGAAAACTCTGAATTCAAAACCTGCGAAGGCCCGTTTGGGGACCTTGTGGCACGTAGTGCACCAGATCTCTGTAATCGGCCCTTCAAAAAGTGTGGATGGTCCTGCACGAAACCTTCACCACTATAATCAAATCTCATGTGCCATACATGCGGGTTGGGGAGCGCTTGTGAATTCCAAATTCCCATGAAACTCCAATATTGGAGCCGGCTCAATCCACCCCGGGTGAATGCCGTTAAAGGTACAGGTAGGTTCATGAAAGACCACGCATTTTCTCTTGGATTGATATTGGAAGAGGAAAGGGACCATTTCATTAATTTGGTGCCTTCGGAGCTGTTTGAAGATGATGGGCAATAATCCTCTTCACAGAATTTCAAAGAGCATTGTCTAGTATGAATATCTTAATGCTTCTTGATTGTGACATGTACCATTCAAAGATATCTAAGAACTTACAATAATTTTCTACTTTCATTTTTTAATTGCTTAAAGAAAGCGATATCGTATACATACATACTTACATACATACATTTGGTAGTAGCATAAACATTTTGATGACAAAATTCTGCTTTCGTCAAGTTTAAGGCCGTTTTTATCATGCTATGCCCACTTAAAAATAACGAGGTAAATAAGTTGTTCACGTAAAGCTAAGCTGTCACTAGTGACCTTCCGTACTCTAACTTTTCCTTTCGTAAGATGTCAGTACGTGATGAAATCACGCACATGTCGCTTGTCAATCAACATCGCTGTTAAGACCGGCTTTCTCTCATTTTAAAGTACATTTTTTTCAGCGCAGGAAGTAAGTAATGCTTGTTTCAAAATATATTAAATAAGCTTTATAATTTCTAATTTTCTTAAATTAATTTAAAAAAAAAATCATAATTGATTTTTTAAAAGAATTTTAAACGGAGACTTTCACTTTTGTAAATAAAAGTTAAAAAAAAAAAAAGGCTGACGATCGATGTCCTGTCAATTTTGCTCATCAAAAAATACAAGATTTTTAACGAAAATTTTGGACGGGCTAGAAATTATTAAAAAATGTAAAAAAATAATCAAAAGTACTTGGATCTTTTCTTTTGATAATAACATAAACATTTAGACGATAAAAATTATTTTCATCAAGTTTAAGGCCGTTATTATCGTGCTATGCTCATTTTACAACGATCTCATGTTGATACCTATACCATACATGCATACATACGCATTAACTTTACAAGGACTTTCTCTCTTATACATATGCTAAATGACTTTAACGTCTAAGACGCGAATCATCTTATATGAACTTATGAACTCTTTAAATTGTATATGTTTTAAGATATATAAAATTTTATCTTTACTTGTCAAATATATCTTTGTTTATGCTAATTATCTTATCATTCATTTTTAATAGGCCAAAAATTAGAGTATATTGCAATAAGAATGTTATCCGAAGATAACCACCTGTAAATCTACAAAACACCAAAAACCACATTAAATCCAATATCATATATCCCCCCACAAGTGTAACCTAATAATCATCAACCACACATATACAACCATCAGATATTTATTTCTTCCTCTCAGCTGAAATGGATATATTTTTCATATCAAATTACGTGCAATTTATTTATAGAATAATTCCAATGTAGATAATACAGGGTGACCCCAAAAAACGGGAATTTTTGAATTGCGTATTGCCAGACATGAGCAAGTGGCAACACTGTGAGACAGTGACCTTGAGCAAGTAAATATTTCGTCATTTAGAATTCAAGATGAAATTCACAGTATCCCAGCTGAGATGTTGCAGATGTCAATGAGGAATCTCAACAGCAGATTTCAAGAATGCATTCGTACAGGAGGACGCCATCTACAGGACGTAATTTTAAAAAAATGAAAATTCCATCATTGTTTCTTAAATGGCATGTTTTAAGGTTTCAATTACTATGAATAAAATATTTTTCTTCCATCACTCTTGGTTTTATTGGATTGTTAAAAAGTTCCCGTTTTTTGGGGTCACCCTGTATAAAGATATTTCAAATTATAAAATATTTTTCACTAAAAATTATTTAGAATATGTTTGTATTGTCAGTCATTTTTGTTAAAGCTTTTTTTATAGAAAATTTTCATTGATATTGTTTTTGGTTTCTTTCTTTGTAATGTTTCTTGCTTTGCAATGTTTTTTTTTGCAATGTTTCTTTCTTTGAAATGTTTCTTTCTTTGTAATGTTTCTTTTTTTTTGCAATGTTTCTTTCTTTGAAATGTTTCTTTCTTTGCAATGATGCTTTGCAATGTTTCTTTCTTTGTAATGTTTCTTTTTTTGAAATGTTTCTTTCTTTGAAATGTTTCTTTCTTTTCAATGATTCTTTGCAATGTTTCTTTCTTTGTAATGTTTCTTTTTTTGCAATGTTTCTTTCTTGGTAATGTTTTTTTTTTCATATAGGTAACGAAAATTTATGAAATTCTACTTATTACAAAAGCAATAGGCTAATTTAAAAACTAACCCTTTTTGTTAATTAAGACGATGATTTTTATTGGTAAATTTGAATACTTTTTTTTCTTCTGCATTGACGGTGTTATATTTCTTCTTGCCATTGACTTCTCCACGTCGTTCATTGTTTTTATTACAACTAAACCATCTTTATGACAACATTTTTACTAATATTGAATAAATTTTCTTGTCTTTTTTCTCTTCCTCGCATTTTCCCATTTTTATGTAAATTAAGATCGGACAGTCTGAAGATTTCTGGAGGACACAGCAATGATCCATGCAGGTTTGTTTGAAATTTGAAAAATATCTTCTAGGCCCCAGTCGAGGACTTCTTGCAAGTCGCCCTCAACAGCCGGATCGCATGCAGATGTCCCCGCCTCTTCCGTTAATAATTGTGTCTATGTGCCTTTTTAAGTAGATGACATAATGATGTAGTTTGGAGGCGGGGAGAAACAGCTTCATATGAGGAAATGGTTTTCCGACAATTCATGATCATAAGTTTTATTTTCTTCAATTTCTTTCCTTTTTCTTTTTTGAAGGATATTCTGTTTATACAACTGTTAATCTCTCAAAGGATACCTTGTCGTGCGATAATGGCTACAAAACTGGACCTGTAGACAATTTATAATGAGTTTGATTCTCACTATGTTCCCAAATATTCGTGGCCTTGTGCCAAAACTACACTAAATACTAATCTGTATGAAGCGATTTTAACTTTATGCGAATAATAAAAGAAGAAATCAAAGGAATTGGAAACAATACTAAATCCCTTCCATAAAACTGAAAAAAAAAAGGATTTAACTCATATTCATTTAGTTTAGACCAAAGGTTCCCAATCGGTTTTGGGCCATGCCCCACTTTTGTATTTCTAAAATTCTGGTGCACCCATGTAATATTTAATTCTTGCCAATTACACATGCATATAAATGCACACAAAATATTTTTATATATGTATACTGTATATA
The DNA here is from genome assembly GCA_903632075.3 of Acanthosepion pharaonis. Taxonomy (NCBI): domain Eukaryota; kingdom Metazoa; phylum Mollusca; class Cephalopoda; order Sepiida; family Sepiidae; genus Acanthosepion; species Acanthosepion pharaonis. The sequence continues at coordinate 1,040,086 of CAHIKZ030005631.1, read as the reverse complement.
TGCATTGTACATATAAATATGCATTATCATTAATGCTCTCACTCAGACTCACAAGAAAACAATTCACTGTTAATAACTCATTCTCGAATTGCGCCCCTTATTCTCCTGGTATAGTAAGCCAACGGGTAAACATCCTATGCATGCCCCAACAAAATATTACCATGCCCCACCGGCGAGGCATGTGCCCCATGTTGGGAATCACTGGTTTAGATCAAATAGCATTGATGATCATCTTCAGTTGTTATGATGTTGATTAAAGTCGTGTTAAATTTAACCTCTTTTCAGAGGAATTTAATTTGAATAATTATATAAAGTATTGTGTTTCCAAAAGTATTCGATAAGCAATTGAATTCCGTTGCATTCATCAGATTCATAATTAGCTTAAGATCCAGTTTCTCTTTTAAAAATATATTTTTTCATCATTAAAGGAATAAAATTAATTTTTTATTTTCTTCGTTTGTTAAGTGATTTCCTTGTATAACATATTGAGTAGAAAATCAAAGATTAAAAAAACAAATCTCAGTTACTGTTTCAATTCCCAGATTTTCTGCATAAATATTATGCAATAATATTATACTTTTGTACACAACAACTAACGATAGTAATTAAAGCTAACATATATTACTTTTCATTTTCATTAGAGTTTTCATTTAAAAATCTAAATGCATTTCCATCAACAAAGCTTTATTTTGATTGCGATTTGTCAACCATTATTTATGATCATGAACTGTTTGGCATTCAAACTGCTTCTCATTTTCAACAGCTTTTTCTCTTTTTTTTTACTCTTTTTCTTGCAACTGCAATTTTTCTTTTATTTATTTTCTTGTTGCTTTTCTTTTTATCTTTGAAGAGAAAAATCCAGACCAGGACCAGTCAATTATGAAAATGTGTGAGGATATATATATATATATTTATTTAGGCATTTAGATAAGAGACAAATAATAAAAGCAATGATTATTATAAGATTCATCATCTCTCACATTTTGCATTCAATAGATTAAAAAGTTGTAAATCTTATAGTCTTTCTACATATGCAACCATTCAGATTAGTTTACTGATAATACTTTTTCTACATTTTCTACTACCAACATTCGCCTTTCATATAAAATATACAATGTCAGATTCTGTTATATAAATCAGTGTTTTCATAATAAAATTAGTATTAATCAACCAATGTAGGTAATATCTTCAGGATATATTTATATGATCAGCTTATAATATCTAATCTTATTGATCTTTAGGATATATTTATGTGATCAGCTTATATTTTTTTGACTGACTCTCATGCTTATAAATCCAAAAGATATTGGCCATTGAAACACATATTTGATTAACACAATAACTCATACACATGATTAAGTCATTATTTTACATGTTAATATGGACTCCCTGATATTCTATAACCTTAATCCGACTTGCATACATAGTTTTCATTTTTTATTGTTTCAATTGTAAAATTTAGCAGTTTTTATTGCTTTCAAGATATCTTTACTTTAATATTATTCCTATTCTATATGTAAATCGCATTTCATGAAAGAGAGGAGGCACGGTGGAGTAATGGATAGCGGCTTGGATTGAGGAATTGGAGAGCCAAGTTGGAATTCCAGTCAAATCACTTGGGAAAGGTGTGAATCCTCTTCTTCTCCCTCCAGTAAATAGCAGGACAGACTGGGTTCTATAGCCTTGGATGGCAACTGGTCTAGGAGAAGGGAAAACTCTGAATTCAAAACCTGCGAAGGCCCGTTTGGGGACCTTGTGGCACGTAGTGCACCAGATCTCTGTAATCGGCCCTTCAAAAAGTGTGGATTGTCCTGCACGAAACCTTCACCGCTATAATCAAATCTCATGTGCTGTACATGCAGGTTGGTGACCGCTTGTGAATTCCAAATTCCCATGAAACTCCAATATTGGAGCCGGCTCAACCCACCCCGGGTGAATGCCGTTAAAGGTACAGGTAGGTTCATGAAAGACCACGCATTTTCTCTTGGATTGATATTGGAAGAAGAAAGGGACCATTTCATTAATTTGGTGCCTTCGGAGCTGTTTGAAGATGATGGGCAATAATCCTCTTCACAGAATTTCAAAGAGCATTGTCTAGTATGAATATCTTAATGCTGGTTGTGACATGTACCATTCAAAAATATCTAAGAACTTATTTTCTGCTTTAATTTTGATGTCATCATCATCATCTTTAAAGAGACTATAATTTTACTCTCAATAATGCTATCCCAAAACATTATTCGAATGCTACTATGCTTGTCTTTTATGTCATATTTGTTGAATATTTCTATGAAAGAGTCACCCTCTAGACCAGCCACCAGTTTCCTCCAATCTAGCTTTCTATAATCATGAAACAATGTCTGATAAGTATTGTTAACTTTCATTATATATGAAATTAAAAATAAATATCAATAAATATACTATTATATATATTTATTTACAATATGATGAATAACATTCAAATTACATGATAAAGTCTTACATCAGCAAATAAGTTGTAAATATTTCAAATAAAAACAGAATATTATAAGCTGAAATTCATCTGATATATTTAACAGGCAAATATATATTCTGAAAATTTTACCATTCTGAAAATATTAACTAAAAAATCTGACATTTTGTACTGAACAGTAAAAAGACAACAAAGGAAAAAAAATGGTTGATAAAAATTCAACATTTTACAAGAAAAAAATTCTATTTAAGTTCTTCTAAAAATTATTTCATTTGAAAATTAATCAAAAAAAAATAAATCAACATATAAGTTTACTTTCAAGAATATTTTGCTGTAATGCAAAACTTAAAATTGGTTTTGAGATAAATCCTTTAAATCATTTTGATCACTGTTCTTCATCTGCTGACTTTATACATATCTATACATATCTATGCAGATATATACATATCTATACATATCTATACAGATATATCATAAGTACAGCTAACATTATCTGTCTGGACTATAAGTTGCAATATCAATGGAATTTATTGTTTAGACTTTTAAATATAAGGAACTTGAAAAGGAATGATGTAAAAATAAACTAAAAACAAAAAAGAACTGATTTTGTACTCTTTGGTATGTTGTACATAATCAAAGACATTCCACTACAATGTACACTATTTACATTATTCAGACTATTGTCCTCATCTTTGTCACCATATTTATTACAGCGTTTTGGCCGTTGTACGCTCCGGCTTTCTTCAGGTGGTTGGAATGTCGAACCACCTGAAGAAGGCTGGAGCATACAACGAAACGTAATAAATATAGCAACAAAGATGAGAACAATAGTTTGAATAATGTAAATAGTGTACATAATACCTCATCTCAGAAATATAGACAGCCACTACAATTTGTTGTGAAGTCCAAAATTTATATATGAATCTACAGTTTTTATAACTGATGGAACTGAAGAAAAAAAAATCTGGGTTTCTTAAATAAAGAATTCAAAAGTTAGAAATTGATAATTTCTGAAGAAAAGAGAAATGTTCCCTTATACCACACACTGACCATTTCACTTTTGTCCATTTATTTTTTAGATTGAAAAAAAAAAAAATATGATCATCTTTATAATTACAAACATCTCTGTAAAAGATTTCTTTTGAAGACATTTTCTTCCACCTTGATTAAAAGATGACACACAGTCTGACATCTTCTCGTATCAGAGTTACTAACAACCAAAACAAAAATTTGTTTTTATATATTTGTCTCTTTTTTTTTTTCTGTGATCATTTTAACACACTTTGCTATTAGATTTAGCTTTTTAGTAATTAGATTCCTATTTATTTTCTTTAATCCCTTTTCAATCTTAAAATAGTTTTGTCTTGAGTAGAATCAAATAGATATAAAAAGAAATTCCAATGTGTGAAAAATCTGATTTTGTTTTTTTCCCTCCAAATTTAATGAATCAGCTCAACATAGAATCTCATCTGTTTTTCTTTACATATGATTTTTTGTTTGTGCATTCATGTTTTTCCTTGTAAAAACATGTCCTCTTCATACTTTGTATATTTCTACCCTTACCAATCAGAATAAAGAATGTAAAAAGGGTGGGGATGGTGCAAGAAAGACATCAATACTGCCAAAGCTTTCAAGATGTCAATTAAAACTAATACTAAAAATTTTTGTCCTTCGCCAATGTATGATTTAAACTTTGATTAATTTTCACAAAAGTTAATCTGATTCTTCCGAAAATCATATATTTATAATCATTGACATTGCGCCAGTGATATGCAACATTAAATAAAAGTTCAATTGAACTGAGACATAAAATTACATATTATATACACAGATGTATCAATTATACTAAGTGTATAAGTTGTCATTTAATTTCAGATAAAAGGAAAGGCAAGATTTTGTCAAAGGTTTTCTCTATATGGAACATTCATACAACACAAGCTTCCTAATCACATTTGGCCTTGTGCCAGAAAAACAAGTTTAGTAATATCAATAATAACATTTTTAGTGTAATTGCAAATCTCATTCACAGAATAGTACTTCTGCTTGTAATAGTGAGTCGATGGAATTTTGAATATTTTGAAACTGAATCAGCAAATAATGCAAAATATATGTCCTGTCTGTTCTCTCCATTTTCATATAAATCTCTCTGTGCATGCGCTTTGCCTCTCTACCGCTCTCTTTTTCTCTCTCACTACATATGTACATATATATATATATATATATATATATATATATATATATATATATATATATAAATATATTCATATATATATATATATATATATATATATATATATATATATATATATATATATATATATATATAAATATATTTACATATTTGTATATATATATATATATATATATAAATATATTCACACACACATATGCACACACACAGATAAATATACATATATGTATATATATATGTATGTGTATATATATATATATATATATTTATTTATATATTTACACACACATATATGCATGTAATAGATAAAGGTAAGTACTTTATAAATATACAAAGCTACGTATAATTTTTAGTTGAACTTTGCATGTTTGTAATACACTGTAGATGTAAATAATGATATACACATCAGCGACTTTGATATGTGAAAGTAAAATATGCATAAGTCTATGTGTGTGTGTGTGTGTGTCTTGAGGATAAATGTATAAAATATTACACACAGAGCCATTATATATACATGCATGAATATTGCCTTATTGTATCCATAATAATTTCTTGCACATGCAAACATGTTTGAATATCTGTCTATGCACATTGCACATGTCTGTATGCATTTACAACAAAGGTAAAAATACAAGCAAAAAACTTTGTTTTTACTATTTGGATTGGTAACATTTGTTTTGCCTGCTTACATCCATTGATATATCGTGATTCAAGTCTCCCTCCTCTTGCTGTCATTCTTTCCTCTCTCTCTCTCTCTCTCTCTCTCGCACACGCACACACGCGCGCGCACACACACACACACACATATACACACACACACACACACACACACACACACACACACACACACAAAACACACACATGCACAGGCAGATACTGTTCCCACTCCTCATTTATAAAAAGTGGTTTGTTTTTCAAGAGGAAAGAGGAAGTTAACTGTTAAATATTTGAGACATCAAAGATGCCATTAGGCATACATGGCAGATCTTTAATAAAAAATCTTTTTGGTTGAAAACAAGTGTGCTAAACAAGAAATGTTTGCTACTTAACTGTAAATGTAGACATTTCAGATGAAACTGTTGTAACTGGTAAAATCATTTCATTTCACAACATTATCAAACATTCTAGAAAATCTTTTATCTTCCAAATGATATATCATGATTATTTTCTCTTTGAACACTAAACTCTTTTTCCAGGTGCTACAAAAAATCTTCAAGCAATCTTCAAAATCTAGAATGGCATCCCAACTGCATTGTGCAAGCAAGCTGTGTGCAAGAGACTTTTTCTTCACATTCACACTTATTGCTTTAGTTTTGTCTGGTTTTGGTGTTTGTTTTAAGCAATATTTACATAGTTTAGTTTCTCATTACTAAACATTTTTTCCTCTTTTTTTTTGGTGGAGGGGTGGGAATTCTGCTGGAGTTTGTAAAAAAAAAAAATTATTTTAAAATGTTTTGCATTCTAAATAATTTCAATTCATAGAATTTTTAGCATGAATTTTATCAGAATATTTCCAACTAAATTCTTTTTACTGTTTAATTTAAATTTATTTTTTACAGAAAGATTTTAATGTTAGTTTAATCTGCCTTTGTTTCTTTTTCATGTTAATTAGTTCTTTGTTGCTTCCTCTAAATAGATTTTTGTTAATACTTCTCATTTAATTAAAAGAATTTCTGTATTTTTGAAAAGAAATGGAAAAATCTGTACATCTCATTTCTGTGGATCTTGCTTGATGGTTGAGATAGTACTAATGGTGAGCATTCAAACCCTAGGATTTTGAGTACTACTTTTCAAAATAAACAATGATTAGCATTCAAATCCATTCTCTCTGCAATTTAGTTCTATGCTAGAAAAATTTAATTTTGGTATTTATCTATTTTATATTTTTTAGATGTTAAATACCACAATTCCCCATGTATAATACTCATTTTATTCTAAAAAACAAGTAAAATCGGGGAGTGTAGCACAGCTACAAAAAAATCTCTAAAAAATTTCCGTAAAATAAAATAAGAATTATCATAAAACAAAATTAAAATAATATTATTCTATGTTTAAAACCATTTTTTAAAAATAAGAGTAGGAAATGCTGACTGTAATAAAATTGGAGAGGTACAATTTATAGGTTCTGATTACTGCTGTAGCATAACTACGGACGATAATGGGTATGACCCATTCAAATAAATACAGTAGTAAATACTGTATGTTGGTCTGCAGTTGAAGATCCCAAGCAGATGAGGCTATACATTTTATATGGGGTCTGTGGGGAATTTTTGACCAAGCCTATGGGCTCAGATACCCCACATTAAATTTGGCCTTGCGCCACATCTGACCGCGTGGGGTGGTTGGTAGATATCCTGTAGTTGGAAATTCATTATGGAATTCACTTGACTCACTTCTAGCAGTTGACTGCTATCATTCATTACCAATCTTCATGTGATTATTCTATTCAGTAACCTTCCCTAGGTTACAACAATTACCAAACAAGGGGTGCATATTATGCATGAATTAGAAGTATTTTCTCACACTTTCAGCACAATTTTAAGTATGCGTATTATGGATGAAGGTGTATTATACATGGGGAATTATGGTATTTAGGTGGAAGCATATTAACTTCCACTTCAATTGAATGAAATATTGTTAATGCTAAACCTTCTAATATTTGTAGTCATCTCTTAAAATTAATGAATCATGGTATTTTGCATTATCACCAACCAACACAGCAAGAAATCTGACAAGTATATATAGATAACAAAAATACTATATCATATAAATTATAAAAAATAATTACAAATTTTAGAAGCCTTATCTATAAAATAAACAATTTGGCATTAATCCATTTAATTTAATTTAGTAAGAAACATATTAAATATATAACAACAAAAGAAGACAAGACACCTTAGAAGCTGATGTATGAAAACCTGATATTTGAAAAAAGCTGGCAAGACCTCCATGTTGACATGATGATGTGTTATTCAAAAATTACCCAGGAACACATCACATGTGTGTAGATTAATTCTTATTAATCCATAAACAAATCTTTTGATAATGGCTTATGAAGCTGAAAATACTCAAAAGATATTGGCCAATTTATGTCCAAAATCTGCACAGAAATTATAAAAATTGCCAGAATAAAAAAGAAAATTAATAAAACATCAGAAACAAATAATATTTTGCTGATGTTTAACCAAACTTGCTTATGTATTTACTTGTATCGTAGTGATTATTAGTACAGAAATTAGGATTGGCATGCCAAGTTCAAATTCCAGCCACAGATATTGCATTCAATTTCACAGAAATACCCTAGGAAAGGTGTGATACATCACTTTTCTTCTCAAAGATAGAGGTTTTTACTGTATAATCCACAAAAAAGTAAAGCCATTTTTACAAAAGTTGCTTTTTGATAAGCATTACTCAAAAATTAAATCTTAAATAGGTTAAATGCGTATAAAATTTTTCCTGTACTGTACTTCTTGTAGTTCATACTGCATGTATATATATATATATATATATATATATATATATATATATATATAATATAAAAGGCTCAAACACCAATATTCCATGGAATATTGAGTTTTGAGCCTTTATATTATATTCTTACTCTGTCCTGGACATTGAGTTCTACCTGGATTCTATCCTCTTGGGAATTTATGTGTGTGTGTATATGTATATATATATATATATATATATATATATATATTGACCACTAATATTATATATATATATATATATATATATATATATAATTCCAAATTGAATGTTAGAGATAATTACAAGGAGGATATTAATCCAGAGAGAGCTCAATGTAAATTTAAATATTACATTTTGATAAATCAAGGAAAAACTTTAAAAAGATACATTTTGGTTATTATTCATTTCATGAATATTGTTATATTCATCTCTTTAGACCAAAAATTCACAAAATGAAAAATGGATCTTTAAGGCTTTTTCTTGATTTATATATATATATATATATGAAGAAATATGGTTTTAGGGTGTGCTATATTTATGGGATAAAGTGCTCAATATCAGAGATAGAGCGTATGTAAATATAAATATAAAAGTGAACATTGAAGTCAACACTTAGAGGCGACAGGCTGTTTCATGCCAGATGCAATCGTCAGGCTACCTGAGGATTGCATCCAGTCATGAAACAGCCTGTCGCCCTTTTGAATTTAATGTTCACTTTTATATATATATTTATATATATATATATATATATATATATATATATATATATATATATATATATGTATATATAATATGATAAAAATATAGTTTTAAGGAATATTATGTTTATTAAAGTGCTCAATATCAGGGATTGATCATATGTAAATATAAAAGTGGACACAGAGGTCAACACCAGGTATCAACAGTCTCTTTCATGCATAATGTAATCTTCAAGTCATGTCTAAAGATTGCATTTAAGCATAAAACAGACTGTCACTGTTAGGGTTTGACCTCTGTGCACTTTTATATTTATATATGTGTGCATGTGTGCATTTGTCTGTGTGTATCTGTGTGTGTGTGTGTGCATCGGTTTTATTTTGCAGCCAATTTACACAGAAATGAGGGGATAAATATACAAATAGGAATGATCTTTTCTCTTTTTCAGTTTCGTTTACTTTGTAAATGCCTCAAATCTCAACAGAGCTGGTCATTCACATTTCTAATTTGATGCCATTTCTTTGTACAAATAATGATAAGAAAACAAAATATTTTCTTGTTTCTCTTTTTAGTATTTGGTACCGTAATTCCCCATGTATAATATGCATTTTTTCTAAAAAAATAATAAGCAAAATCAGGGGTGAGTATTATGCACAGTTACAAAAAATCTTGAAAAAATTGCCGTAAACTAAAATAAGAATTATTATAAAACTAAATTAGACAAATATTATTCTATGTTTAAAACCATTTTTTTAAGTAAGAGTTCCAAGCACCTGAAGAAGGCCGGAGTTTACAAAAGCTGAAATGTTGTGATAAATATGGCAACAAAGATGAGAACAATAGTCCGAATAATGTAAAAAGAGTAGGAAATGCTGGCTGTAATGAAATTGGAGAGGTACAATTTATAAGGTTTGATTACCAAACAAGGGATGCATATTATGCATGATTAGAAGCATTTTCCCCACACTTTCAGCACAATTTTAGGGGTGCATATTATGGATGAAGATGGGGTATTACGGTAATTCTTCAAAGTGATGCATTTTTTAATGTTTTCCTATTTACCTTTTCTGCTCCACAGATTGCCAGAGAAACCCAAAAAGGACTTCCGTGACTCTGAGGTGTACAAATTAATTAGTGAAAATGAAGCTACAAAACGAGCTGAAGATGCTCAACGAGCAGAGGAAGCGGCTGAAACGAAATTGACTGGAAGTAATCCTTCCAAGCAGTCTCTATCTTTTAAAGTTCTACAGTGGATGACAGATACAGAAAAACCAGTAGAAGACCAGCAGGATACTCCAACAGGTACATATTCACTTCACATAATCAATTCTCTAAATCTAAATATAGAAATATCTGCTTTTAGCTTGTCAGATGGAAGGTCATTTAATCATTTCAAGGAATCTTTCTATTTTTACAAAACAGCAGTTTTTCATATTCTCAAGAGTTCTGTTTGTTAATTCGTCTTTCATTTCAAAAGCTGCTTTTTATAGTTATGTATATATGCATACAAGAGTATATTGTAACATTTCTTAAGAAACTTGGAAAGCTAATTAAAAAAGGAAGAGAAGAACAAGTAAAATGATTCTTTTCCAACATAAATTCTATCTTAATTTATCTACTTCTGCAGCCAAGGTTTCTAGCTTTTGAATTTGTTTTAATTTGAGCAAAGTTAAAACATTTAAATGACACCATTTTCTCCAGAACTTTTTCATATTCCCTCTCAGTCTGTCTCCCTCACACACACATCTGCATACATATATATTTACAACATTGCCAAAATCTTCATAACATTAATTTCTTGTTTAACCTTGGCTATTAATTATCACACTAAAATGAATTTATTATAAAATTAAAACTCTTGTACAAAGATATATATGAATTTATATTAAAAATGCTAAACTGAAGCAAAAGTTTCATTGAACAATTTAATTAAATTGCTCATAAGTAAATGTTTGTCCTGTTAAATTCTAACTGAAGCAATTTCAAAATATTGATAAGTAATTTCTGGAAAAACAGATGACATTTATCAAGAAAAATTAGTAATTAGCTCCATTTTGTTTTTGGAAAATCTTTGCTTTTTAGAGGCAATGAATACACCACCCACTCAACTTTTACTTGTTTTTTACTGAACAACTAGAGATTTCTACAATTCCATGTTAGTTTATGTATCCAATTACAACTTCATTGAAATTGCTTATCTGCAATTTGCTTTTTATAAAACTGAAGGTCTGTCTTTATGCAGGATTTTAGTTAACCACTGACAATACATTAGAAGTGTTGAGCAGAAAAGAACAAAAAGGAAGACTAAAGAAATAAAGAAGAATAGAAAGATGAAAAAGAAAGAGGGACAGAAAGAAGAAAGTGTGGGAAAATATGGAACAACAGAATAAAGAGAGAAAGGAAGAATAGAGGAGGAGAAAATAAAGAGAGAACAAGAGAAAGCACAAACACAGAGAAAAGAAAGACAGAAGGCAAAAAATACTAAGAAAAAAAGAGAGAAGAGAATAGACACAAAATATAGATGAATAAAAAGAAAAAGAGGGAATTGATAGAGAAGGGAATAGGTAAAAACATACAAGGAGTAAAAGCAGAAAAATAAGTAAGACAAAGAAGAAGAGAGAAAGAAAAGAAAAAGAAAGAGGAAGAATGAAGAGTGAATAGGAGAGAAGATGGAAAGAAAGGAGAAAATTAAGGGAGAACAAAAGAAGAAGCAAAAAGAAAGCAAGAATTGAAAGGATAATGAGAGAAAGAGATGATAAAAGACAGGTATGAAAAAATAAAAAATGGTGATGGCAAAGAGGGAGAGAAATGAATGTTTGGTTCTTCAAAGAAAACTAGAAGTGAATCAGTTCAAAAAAATTTTGCATAATTTGCTTTTTGATTACAAATAATCTTTGTTCTCTGTTTATGTTGCAATTTTTTCAATTAAACTTTTTGCTTCAGTTTAGCATTTTTAATATAAATGCATATATATATATATTTGTACAAGTGTTTTGGGTAGTTTAGCATAAGTCTAGATGGGAAAAGTAGATTTTCCAAGTGCAAAAATCTGGTTACCTACTTTAAAATTAAACACTCAAGGGAAATACACAATTGCCATAGCCATCAGGCAGACCATTGTACTTGTATTATAAGTTTATATATGTTGGCATGTGTGAATTATAAAGTATCTTTTTTTCAGTTGTTCATTTAAGCTTCTTAGATCAAGAAATGAATTTTAATAATGTAACCATTTACAGTGGGAGAAACAAATATTTGCACGCATACAAATTTTTAATTTATTGTATTTCCAACTAATGAATGAACATACTTTTCATATAATTAACTGTACACAGATGCATAATAACTAAATATGCATAGAAAACAGAAAAAAAATTGATTTAATAGAAATAAATGCCATTTATCCATTTTAATGGTAGAAAAAAGTATTCGTACAATACAAAAAAGAATACATTATCTTCATTTAATACTTTATAGAATAGCCATTATTCACTTCTACAACAACCAACTTCTTCTTGTAGTTCTCAATGATTTGCAAATTTTAGTTGCTATTTTGTTCCATTCTTCTTCGTATATGGTCTTCAGATCTGGGATGTTTGCTAGAGCTTTTGATTGGATTTGAATTTTTAAATAATACCACAGATTCGTGATTGGGTTTAAATCTGGGGAGTCACTTGGCCATTTCAGGATATTTACATTATTTTCAGCAAACCATTTCTTTGTAGACTTTGCAGTGTGCATAGGATCTTTATCTTGTTGGAAGATCCAATCAGGAGGAAGTTTAAGATTTTCAACTGAAATCATTAAATTTGCTTCCAAAATATTTTGATATGCTGTGGCATTCATTCTACCATCTATTACTGATATGTTGCCAGTACCTTTTGCAGAAAAACATCCCAAAACCATGATGCTGCCATCACCAAATTTCACTGTTGGAACTGTGTTCATTTGTTTGAAAGCATCGCCAATTTTCCTCCATACATGTTTTCTAGAATTACATCCAAACAACTCAGTTTTGCTTTTGTCTGTTTATAATACTCTTTCCCAATATGATTTTTCCTTATGTTTATGTTCATGAACAAATTTCAACCAGGCATCATTGTGTCTTTTCTATAACTGGAGTTTTCTGAGGGGAGCGTAATGAATTTCATTGCTTATTGTCCGTTTATTGATACAGATTCTTGATGAAAGCAAATCATCCTGCAACTCTTGATAAGTAATCACTGGATTTTTTTTAATTTGATGCATTAATTTCCTCAAAGATCTTGGAAAAATCTTCTGTGGAGCACCCGTTCTTCTTTGGTTTTCAACAGATTTAAGTTTTTGTTTCCCCCCACTCATCCCACTGTATATTCAGAATTTCCCACTAAATGTAGCTAAAAGATTTAATGTTAAAATTATTTGGGATTTTAAGTTTCTTGGTTCTTCTGTTTGTGATTTTATGCCATGGTATCACTTTTGCCATCAAAAAGCAAGATTTGATACAAAATTAATAATAATTTTATTTTATTTTTCTTAAAATGCAACATACCAAACTGTCCTAGGTTTCCTATAAGTGGATTTTTCACCAACAATATCTAAGTTCACCTAGGCTCTGGATAAAAATTCTGACTTCTATTACAGCTTTTAAAGTTCTTATATTACACAAACTGCAGTAACTAAGTACAAAGTGAAAATAAAATCTCATGTTATATATGATAGATTCAGTTTTGTGTTTTCATTTGTAATGTATACTACTTCATTATATTTAATTATGTTGTGATGAAATAACCTGACTTCCCCATTCACCATAAATGGACGTTCCGGTGGCCGATAAAGTTCGACCACAGTAAACAGTAGAGAGAGCGACAACAAAGGTCTTCGTTGACTACACCATTCGGTTAGCTTACTCCTACTCTGTCTCTGTATTTTGACATTCCTACATTCCGATATAAAGTATTATTATTTAAACCACCACTCGGGTTTACTTTGTTATTATATCTTTTTGCGAGATATAACGACTGGCGACGAGATATAACAAATTATAATACCAAAATCTTGTTTTTCAGGATTTTATAGAGATAGAGATTTACTGAAATAATTTGTTTTCAGAAAAAGGAAATTTAATCTATCCAAAATGGCTGATTCAGTAAACGTTGGTGAGATACACATGAAACACAAACATTTAAAATATCAAGAAAGGTTTACAACCATACATATACTAAAAACACGTTTCTATATTATAGAAATAATATTATTATAACAAAGTACAATGCATTTGTAATAGAAACCATATCTTAATTAAGATTTACTGAAATTTTTTAAGAAATAGGTTCAATCATTTATTTGTTTGTTTACTCTTGTTATTTCATGTTTCCTTTATCAATTATAAAAGAATGAACAACTTGGAAAAGTGTTTCTGTTACATTGTGTTGTCTAAAGTGAATATCTGTGACTATTATTTCTCCAGATGGAAATGTTTTGGCAACGGAAGCTGAACCCCGCTCAGCTCCAGAACCCCTACCTAAACCAGGTACAGATTACCAAAGAGAAAAAATTCCTCAGAGCGTCATTGGTGTTTTCTAGACTTAGAATGACTGTTTTTATTTGAGTGAATGTTTCAATAATAAGTTAAAAAGTCCTTATTTCATAACAAATAACAATATATCATATGAAGTGTATATAAAGACTCTACACTCATTTAAAACAAAAAAAAAGATCAACTATTATGTTCAGCACAAGTTTTGTTTATTTAATATCTTTTATAATCAGAAAGTTTTTCTAAACTTTGCACATCTATTTTTATGTGTTTTCATTGATTCTTCTCTCCCGGCCAATTCCAAAATATACTTTGTCTTATGAAATGGAATTATTTCCCAAAGAGTTATAATCAAAAGAATATATATTTTCTTAGCTTTGGGTAATAATATATTATTTGCTTTTATTTATATAAAAGCTAATATCAAATAACCCTGTTTTAGAATTGCTTCTGGTTCTCTTATTCTCATCTTAAATATTATCAATTTCTGAAACAAAAAGAAATGAGTGTAGAGTTTAAATGTCATTCATTTTTTTTTACATTGTTTTATTTCTATAAAATTGCAGTCCCCATGCATTTTGATTTTGGCTTCAAAATTCCCAATCAGTTGTCAATAATACTCATCCATTGAATTCTCGCTTGACCAAATTTGGTTCAATTTCAGTCCTTTTACCATGTTATTTATTGTATGGAATGATATTTTACCAAATGTGTCTGCTTGATTTAACAAGATGTTCTTGAATTCTTCTCTTGTAATGTTCTACAATAAGACACAATGAGAGAGAGAGAGAGAGAGAGAGAGTGTTTGTTTGTGTGTGTGTCCATACAAATGATATCATTATGTTTGGATACTTTTGGTTGCCAATTAATAGTAAAAGAATTTGATGGATATAATATCAAGCAAATTAACTTCTCATGAATTGAAGTTTGCTTAAACTTAAAATCATTACAAGAGAAAATCTATCTCATTCATGTTCTTTTATTTCATTAAAGAATCAGGGAAATTTTTATTTGCAAAAACAAACAGAACATGATTTTTGCCTGAGATTTGACCCTTCCACAAATAATTCCCAAATATTAGAAGCTTTTTAATATAATTTTTAAAGCATGTCTGTGAATAGAGTAGACATAGTTAGCAAGAGAGCATTTTGGTTTGTGTATTTTGTTTTCAACCTCATCGTCTTTCTTCATTCAACTCTCATAACAGAATCTTGTCGTAATAAACAGTAGCAGTACAATAAACAAGATTATAATGTAAAAGAAGTGAAATATTTTTCTCTAAACTTCACTTCTTTAAGACCTCAATTGTTTTGGCATAAATTGTTTGAATCTAATAAACTGGGATTACTGTTTACAGATTCTAACATGAAATATTATTCATAATTTCTTTTGACCAGTTTAGAACAAAATGAAGAAATAGATGAAGAATGTTTGCCATTAACAAGTTAGTCTTGCTTGCTAATTCACTTATGTTGTGAGTTCAATCTTTATTGGAGACCTCATTGTTGTGGTTGTAAATGAGTCAGTTATGTGCCATGCATGATACATGCTTAGGCGATCATGTATCTTTCAATACATGACTGATGAGGCAAATTTTTTTTCTTGCAGAAGGTTACCATTTCTTTCTGCAGTAGACCATGCTATAGAAACCAGTCTGTTCTGCTATTTACCCATAGCTGAAGGGAGAAGAAGTGGATTCATACCTTTTCCAAGGGTATTAGCACGGAAGTGAATGTAATGGATTCAACTGGAATTTGAACTCGGCTCTCCAATTCCTCAATCCGAGCCGCTATCCATTAATCCACGGTGCCTCCTCAGTTGAAAATAAGCAAAAGTAATAAGATCATTTTTATGACATTATATATTCTTTTTAAAAAGGTTGTATTTGCTAGTCCCATAGTTAAGAATAAAAGTGTATTTAAAAATTAAATGTCACATTTTTTACTTTCTTATATGTCTCCTCTTAATATCATTGGTAAAAGCTTCAGAGATTTAGTTGTTTATCATCTTAATATGGAGAAGTTTTATAGTTTAGTATCATCAAAATTTTTTTTAAGCCAGTGAATCTCTAAGGACTTACTAATAAGATCTTAGTTATTTACCAAGAAAAGTGTCTAAAGCTTTCTATAAGATTTCGTTGATTGGTTGGTTATTTTGCCTGCATATCAAGCCTATTATTGGTCATTAATGCCGAAACAGTTGTATGGTTAATTTGGTTCAGTAGTATGAAAATCTCCATGGACCACTCAATGTAGAAATCCAAATATTTTGTACACAATTTTATGGCTTCAACTACAGATATATATATATATATATATATATATATATATATATATATATATAAATTAATTGATTTTATTTTGTATAAAATATCATTTATTTTTTGGAGTAAAATTCCAACCATGTTTCAAAAAATAGAAGCTAAAATCCTTTCATTTTATTTTTGAAAATTAATTCTATTTCATCTTCACCCCAATTTTTATTAAGGAGTAACTTTTAAAATTCAAATTAAAAAAAAAAAAAAAATCAATGTTAATTTAAAGAATGTTCTACTCAAAATTGAACACGGGTGTCAATACCAATGAAGTATCATTGATCAGTTATTTTAATTTTATTTTACTATTCTTTTAAGAAATTATAAAACCTGACGTTAATGAATGGATGTCGTCTGAATTCAAAAAAAAAAAAAAAAAAAAAACAAACAAAAATTTTCACCGCTATTATGAAAAATTATATAAAGAATTTTAAAATTAAAGATTTTTTTATACAAAATACATTTATTTAACTACGATTTGAAATATTTTCCTTTTAAAAATTTTTTACTATATTCTTTTTAATAACATCTTTTTAGAATCCATTATTAAATCTTCATCTCTCTCAAATATTTCTGGCCTCTAAAAGATAGTTATATTAAAAATCTTAAAGTGAATATAAAAAATTAATATGATGATATTGGTTTTTTGTACAGCATGTCCTCTAATACTCATTATAAACTTTGACATAGAATTAAGTATATATTAGAATTTTGGCATTGTCCAAAATATATATAAAAAAAAAAAAAAAAGTTAAAGTCCTATATATTTGATCTAAATAAAAATATATACACCTTATATAAAACCCAAAAAATATATATATCCTAAATTAAGATCAAAAAACCCTATCTATAATTAAAAATATACCGTTATCTATAAAAGCTTTATCTGAAAATAGTATAACTACAAAGCTAATAACAATGTGATCAATTTTTTGGCGCCATAACTAAATAACAAAAAAAATAATATAAAAAATGAAATGGAAAAATAGAAAAAAAAAATTTTAACTCCCCATATAACCAAATGGCTCATGCTATAGTAAATGGAAGGTATAAAAGAGCTAAAATTTGTTATAGCTGTAAAAGAACAGATTCCTCTATTTAACATAATGCTAATATTCCCTCAAACAATTATGATAAAAAATTTACTGAATCAATAGAAAAATTTACTATATGCCGTCATTTTAAAAAAACAAAATTATGTAATAAAAAAAAGAAAAAAAATCATGAATGGCAAATAAATGTTTTAAAATTTTATTTTATAAACACTAAAATGTTAAAATTTAGATATAAAAAATTAACATAAAAATTGAATTCAAAAAATTTTCCTAACCAACAAAACTTCATAATAAAATTATAAACCCTAAACTAAAAACATTCCTGAAAAAAATTTCAAAACTAAAGCTTGAAAATAAAATTAAGGTTTCTTTTAAAAAGAACCAACCAACATCAAACTTCATTTAGAAAAATAAATATAAAAATCAAAATTGTTCTTGTCAAATATGTACAGTAAAATGGAAATTATTATAGAGCTAGAATTGTATTTATTAAATGTCCTCTATGTAAAAATGAAACTAATATAACTAATTTATAAAATAAAAATTTACTGAATCAGAGAATGAAATAGATATTTTATGCCGTCTTGTCAAAATATTACTTAAATAATATAAAAAAAAAAAAAAAAAAAAAAAAAAAAGTCTTTGAATGGCAGGGAAAAAATTTTTAAACTTTATTTTAAAATTTAAAATTATGGTTAAAACGATAAAAACATATAGTCCTAATTAAAATTAACAATTAATAAAATATTTTAAAAAACACCTTTTAAAAATGTACTAAAACACTTAAAATTTAAAACACCTCCTGAAAAATTTGAATTACCTGTTCTTGTACATACATATGAAACTTTATTACTTAGGTTACATATATTTAAAATAAATAATTTAATTAATTAATAAATAATAAAGTTTACTAAATCTGATATGACTTAGATAGTTTTGTAGTTGTTCCGTTTATATTAATTAAATATTTAAAATATAATAGTTTTAAATTGTAATTTACATATACTTTTTTATGGAAAATAATTATACTTACTATGAGTAATTATCCTTCTGTTATAAAATAATATAGTCAATTAAAACTAAAATAATGAAAATATTTTAAAATTTTAAAGTTTGTAATTTTAAAATTGTAATTAAAATTAAAGTTAAATTGAATGAATTAGACACAAATTTTGAAACTTTACTACTTAAAGTTACATATGTAAATTCTATCATCATCTTGTTTTTTTAAAATATAAAGGTTTAAAATATGTATTTAAAAAAAAAAAAAAAAAAAAAAAATGTAACCTTACATGAGTTGTTTTTTTTTTGAAACTTTTAAATAATATCTAAATTAAAAATTTTTGTTTTAAAAAAATGAACTTTAAAGTGTGTAGTTTTTTTTTGGAAAAATTTTAACCTAAGTTAATTTTTATTTTTTAAGATGTTATTTATAGAATGAAGAATAGGTTTATATAAAAAAAAAAAAAAAAATTTAATCATATACTAATTAAAATTTAATTCCTTAGATAGTTTTGTAGTCTAGTAAAAATAATATCTAAATTAAAAGTTTAAATAGAAAAAAAAAAAATATTTGATTGAAAATTACTTACTATGAGTAATTATCCTTCTGTTACCTTCAATTAAAACAAACAATCTATTTTTTTTAAAGTTATAATTTTTGAATTTAAAATTCTGTAAATTTCAAACAGAAAAATGTTATTTATTTAAATATTTTATTAATTAGGTTACATATATTTATAGTAAACAAAAATTAATAAATAAATAAAGAAAAAATGACTTATGTCCTTAGTACTTATTAAATTAGAATAAAAGAAGAAAGGGAAGGAAATGAAAAAAAAAAAAAATTTTTTGATATGGACAAAAAAAAAAAATAAAAGGGTTTTCTTCATGTACATATATAGTCTATTAAAACTTTGCAATTTTTTAAAATTTAAATTTTTTTTTTTAAAATTGTAGTTAAATTGAATGAATTCTAGCCTAAATTTCTTAAATAAAAAGAATATAAAAATAAAAAAATTTTACTTATAGTATTTTTTTTTTTTTATTTTTAAATTTTTGAATCTCTTTACATCTTAAACTTAATGTAAAATAATTAATTCTATACATTTAAAACTTTAAATAAAATGGAAAATATTTCAAAAAACATTTGTATTACTCAAAACTGAACCTTAAATCTTTATTCATCTCTAAAATTAGGGTTTTTAAATTTTTTTCATTCCAATGCCTATTCTTTTTTGAATTCAGACATTTTATTCAACCGACATATCAGGTTTATGTAAATATATATCCTCAAATGTTACCAAAAAAGTCTTAAACAAATATCATAAACGTAATGTTTTTTTTTTGTGGTGATATAGACTGCCTTCATTTTTGAAACATAGTTGAATTTGAAAATAACCATTTTTAAATCAATTCATCCCATTTTACATTGAGCACTAATTTGTCAAAAATAAAATATGAATATCTTTATTCATCTCCAGATTTTTGTACTATATATTATATATATATATATATCATATAATAATGCCAGGCTAATGTAATTTAAAAAGAGTAGACCAATTAAATAAAACTTTTTGTGGTTTTTGCTTTCTCTAAAAATTTTTATTTTTTTTATATATATATATATATTTTAATTACACAAAAATAGATAAAGATTGATATTTATTAAAAGATTTTTTCAATATTTTTTAAAAATCAAGAATCTTCAGACAAGACAAATATTAAAAATTATCATTGAGATTTTTTTATATATATATATATATATATATATATATATATATATATATATATTCAACTAAGATATAGTATAACATTTGTATTCAAATATATACTCATCTACTAGGGTAACTTTTTCCCTATTTTTATCATTAGATCTTGCTCAGGTGGTTTTGTTTTGTTTGTTCAGCACCCTGTTTTTGGAAATCATTTTTATAGAATGAAGAATGTTTCCCATGTTTATACTTTCCTTTATTCTGGAACTATGCTGCCAAATGCAGACTTTAGTTTTCAAACAGTTTTTAATGAGAAAAGAAATAAAAAGTGTGTTATCTAGCATGATCAACAATTTGAACAACTAATCTGGTCAGTATTACTCAAAACTGCCTACAGTCATCTCTGACTTGTTCATTCTTCATGCTAGCACAGTTTTTGACATCCTCAAAGGGTTCCTTCTCCCATCCAATTTCAAGTCAATCACCAGATGCTCCATTGGTATGGTCTTAAATAAAACTTTCAAAAATGTTTTTTTCCATATAATAAAAAGATTGATATTTATTAAAGATTTTTTTTATTTTCAAGTCCAAGACAAATATTAAAAATCAGGATGTCTATATATTATATATATATATATATATATATATGGTGAGCATTCATATTGAACTACAGGTCTCTTGGTGACTCAGGTTATTGACAGCCTCCAAGGGTTCCTTCTATCCAATTCTCACTTCACAAGGCTTGTTCTAATCATTTGGATGTCTCCTTTCAGAGAAATTGACCTGAAGCAGATTGGTAATAATTGTTGAAAAAAAACTTTAGTAAAATGTTTTGTGAACTGAACAATTATTTCTAATCTAGGAAATGGAGAGGAAATAAAGAATTTTTCTGCTATGAAAAAAGGTTAAGTTTAGGAAAGTCAAAATTATTAATGGAAGCTTTATGATTGATTATGTGAAAAATCATATATATTTATTACAATATAAACATTATTAAAATCAATTGATTGTTGCTATATGTCAATGCCGCATTCAGTTTCACAAATAGGAAAGAGAGATGACAACTGAGTGAAAATTGTAGTGTAAATTCTTAGTCTCCACAATTTTGGTAATGGCACAAAGTCTTAGAGGATTTTACATTTCTGGACAGAATTTTTTGGGAAAGAAGTTGAAGCTTTTTCAAAATAACCATTTTTTGTACAACATTCGCACAAAACTTCCAAAAACATAAACAACTGGAGCCACACATACAAGTGTAGATATTTATTTTGCTTTGTCTGATATAAGGATAGAAGTTTTAAGTATTCAATGAACATCAGTCTTATTAACCAGCTTGTTAACCATTGATCCATGTTTTTATAATAATTCATTTCTTTTATTTTACCTGATACACAGGTTTTGATTTCTCTTGTTAGTCTTCAGTTACCATTTCTATGAAGATAAAAATAAAATTTATTTCCAAATAATTCTTTTCTTTCATTATTAAAAATGTAGATTTTAATATTGTCGAACATAAATAAAATAATTCTTGAATTAAATATTCAGAAATTTTAAAGAAAATGCTAAGACATTAACCATATTGAAATTTTCTGGTCATATGTAAACATGAAATATATGAATTTTTCTTATTTCAAAAAAACCGTTTTTTATTTTTTGTTTAGGCTATCATCTTACTTATTATAAAACACAGATTGTGTGTGTCTGTTCGTTTATATATGGGATCATATTTTCTACATTTTTCAACCAATTTCAAAAAAACTTCACACGACTACGTAAAATTACCCGGCGATGGTTCTGACAGCGTGTGACAAAAATTAGAAAAACACAATTGTTTTTGCATGAAATCAATTTGAAAGCACGATGTCCGAAAGCGTCATCACGGAAAACAGAACGAATGCCGTTAACTACCGGTGACTCAGCGTTTTTTTTCAGAAAACGATACACAAAAAGTAAAACAAATGAAACGTAAACATACACAAGTCCTCCTAACTAAAAACTGGAAACTACTTTAAATACACTGGAAAACTACTTTAAATACACATGGTGTCCAAATGAAACCCATGTGTACAGTCAAAATGTGGAAGTTAATTTTTAGTCATCAACCAAAAGATATTGCCAACTGGCTACAATGCTAACCACAGCCGACATAAACACAGCCGATTTGGCTAACTTGGCCAACAGTCTAACTCTCTTCCTTCCGGCGGAGAGGAACCTGGACGAGGCTTTGCTGAAGGGCAGAGTCTCGTTCGGGGTGGTTGACTGCCCCTGACCTCGTTTATGCGGGTTCAAAGAGGGAATATTTTTGGCCGAGCCTACGAGCTCGGAGATCCCGCGTTAAACCCGACCTTGTGTCACATGTAACCCTCGTGGGGGGGGGAGCTAAATATCACTTGGCTCCGGGGTAGAGTGATTCACCTGGCCGACCCTCGTATTATATATCATTTATTCTTCTTCATATCTCTTTTTCCTTTTCTCTTTCTCACACATATTTTCTTTAACTTTTACTTTCATTTCTGTTTTCCTTATCTTCCCAGTTTTCGTATTGTAATTTTCATCAATGTTCATTTTCTTTAGCTTATTTTTTTGTAATTTTATCTTCAGTAATATTGTTTTACTTTAAAGTTATTTTCTTAATTCCCATTTTTCTAATTTTCATCACATTTTTCCTTTGTTTTTATTTTCAGACAAATCATGTGTTTTATGTGTGCGTGTGTGTGTTTTTTCTTTCTTTTTAGGCATTTCACCCCAGACAAGGTGGGAGTGCTACTAGCACGCAAGGGGTTACAGACAGTAGGAGCAAGAGTAAAGAGACGTGATTGAGGAAAGGATAAAGAGAAGGACGGGGAAATTAGATCAAGGCATCAGAAGATGTCGATTGACATTACATTTGAATATTTTATAACTGCCAGGGAAACAAGTAAGAGAAAGGGAGTCCCACAGAAGGGAAGCGTGAGACATGAAGCTATGGGAGTAGAAGAGACGGCTACATTTAACTGTTTCAACAGTGAAATGGTGGGAGTGAGATGCCAACCTAGTAACATGCTTAAATTCATGCAGTTTGGGAACCAGCAAAAATAGATCATCAGAGCAGTTACCATGAAAGTACTTATAGAAAAGACAAAGGGAAGTGACGGCACATCTGTGAGAGAGTGGCTGTTGTGTGTGTGTGTGTGTGTGTACCGGATTGGAAGACAATGTACTTTACATTAAAACATTTGTTTTTAAGCTTAATTACAATCTAAAAAGAAATTATATATAGCTCCAACCACATGACCTTATCAGCCAGAATATAGTCCCTTACTGTCTCATAGTCCTTTGTCTTTTAACCATTTTTTCATTCTACCTAGTCATTAAGATATCATCAAAGAGGTTCTTTATTTTTGTTTTCTTGAAAAAACTTTTCTATTTGCAGTCGAGGGATTTTGTTTTGGTTACTTTTTTTTTTTTTTTTTATGTCTTTATTTTTATTTTTTATTTATATGTTTTTATTTTTATGCCTTTTTTTACTGATTTTTTTTTTTTTTACTGATTATAACAATGCAGCTAAATATTCATCTATAACGATTCAATATGTCTATAAATCTGATCCATCAATCTAGGTTTGCATACGTAACCATCAAACAAGTGAAAACATTTCACTTCTTTATCTCTCTCTTTTAATTGTCATCCTTGGTGAATTACAAAAAATAGACGAGAAAGATATAATGACGATAACAGATATTTTTGCTCTGCATCATCCAGCACAACTCTAAATAGCAAGTAATTAGGGTCAGAAGAGTGTGTAGCATGGAGCTCCAAAATGGTAACAACCTACCTTAAAAATCTGTATTCAAAATATTGACCCTTACATGGGCTTGAACACTAATCCCTTGTGTTGTTGGGAAATCCAAAACTACCTCAGTCTTCAAGTAGATGATTGTACATCAATTCCTTCATGTTTCTATCTACTCTGTGCATGTGCCCCCCCCCCCAATTTTTAAATTGTTACAATGTATATGAGTCTCTTTAGCAAAATATTTGGTAATCAATAATCTATAATCAACTATCATGCATGAAAGAAAGAATAGGGAATTTGGTTTCTATTAATAATGATACAAATTGTTCCTCACATAAACCTTGAAAATAAACCCAAAGGCCAAATCTTACATTGCTTATAAACCAACAACAAATTAGATGGAAGGAATAGATTTTCCAAAATTTAACTGGATAAATTAGTTAGGGGAGGTAGTGCTTGGAAGCTAGTGTAATAACAAAAGTACGCAGTAGGCTTTAAGAAAGCTTTATTCAAATAAGAATACAAGGTTTGCATATTGTGTGCTTTTATAGTCCCAGTAAACAGAAATAGCTCTTTCAAAGAGGAGAGTAACAAAACAAGAGGAGACCACTCTTGATTATTCATAACAGCTAGTATGTTTTTAGACTAAGAAAGATGAGATTTGCCCTTATATGAAATAGAAACATATTTTTCCATATATCAAGTGCATGTTTATAGAAAAATACATAATTTTTCAGGTAATTTTTATTACAGGTTTTTTTTTTTATGCCTATTGTTTAATTAAAAAGAAAAAAACGACAGTTAATTGTTTTAAATTTGTTTTTTATTGGTCTTTTTTTTATCTTGTTAACTTCTTCTGCAGATGAAGTAATTTACTCACCAACTGTGCCTTCTTCTCCAGGCTACATTTCAACAACAGGTATCTTTTTCATCTTGTGCAGCTGCAGCTTAACCAACCATAATAGAGAAACAAAGTTACCAGCATTAGTATCAGTTGCTACCTCCTCAAAACTACCAAAATTGCTCTCCATTCCTTTACTATTCATTCCTTAAAACTGCACACACATACATACATATATATATATATATATATAAACACACACACACACACATATATATATATATGTGTGTGTGTGTGTGTGTGTGTGTATACTTATGCAGCACAGTTGAATGGTGGTGGTAGTGCTAAATTAGCATTTGCTGTGGCTTTTTCCCTCCTCTCTACCATGTCTTTTTTTATCACTCTCTCTCTCTTGCTGCCTACACTCTTATTCTCCTTCAGTCCTCTTCTTTCTTTCCTTTTTAAAATGCCTTTTAAAATTCCTTATCTTTACAACCTTCTTTCTTGCCACAGGTCTCATTATTCCTTTGTTTATTACCCTTTCTCTCTCACTCTCCCTCCCTCTTTAATAGTTTCTATGTCCTTTGTTTATCACCCTTTCTCTCTCACTCTCCCTCCCTCTTTAATAGTTACTACTTCCTTTTTTTATCACCTTTTCTCTCTCACTCTTTAATAATTTCTACTGTCTTTGTTTATCACCCTTTTTCTCTCACTTTCCCTCCCTCTTTAATAGTGTCTACTTCCTTTATCACCCTTTCTCCCTCACTCTCCCTCCCTCTTTAATAGTTACTGCTTCCTTTGTTTATCACCTTTTCTCTCTCACTCTCCCTCCTCTTTAATAATTTCTACTGCCTTTGTTTATCACCCTTTCTCTATCACTCTCCCTCCGTCTTTAATAGTTTCTACTTCCTTTGTCTGTCACCTTTTCTCTCTCACTCTATCTCTCTCTCTGTAATAATTTCTACTTTTATTCATTTCTTTTAATTTTTTTTTCTTATTTCTTTTTCTGTTCTGGATCTTTCTTCTTCATACTTTTGTTCTTCCTCTTCTCTTCTTCAGATTTCATTCTTTCTTGGCTTCTTTGCTTTTCCTTCACCCAAAATGTTTGGCTTTCTTTTCAATCCTTTTCTTCCCTCTTCACATGATGTCCATAATTTCCTCTGTTCACTTTTAAAATCTGTTTTCCTTCTCCAACCCTAGCTTAGCATTTTGCTTTTGGTCTGTATTACCATCATCAGCATTATAGATAATGTTTTATGAAACCCATGAAGTTCTCATCAATGTTTTATGATTCAATTCAAAATCAAGAATTTCAGTGAGAATAACAACAAATTATATAGAAAATATAAGATTTTTGGTGCTAAGAAACAAAATACGTTTTTTAGCTAATTTGATGATGCTAATTCCAAAAATGATCTTAGTTTTTCATGGTTAGCTACCGTTTTTGCTGTACTGAAATTGGTCATGTTTGGAAAAAATAAAAGATCAATTTACAGTCTTGGCGGATCACAAAATTTAGTTTATAAATGTCGTAGAAACCCATCAATTTTCAGGTAGGCCAAGCAATTTATGTCAGTCATCTGAAATAAACTATTTTTATAAGAAAAAGTGTTTGTGAGTCAAAAATTTTAAAAAAGAAGTACTGAACTTCCAATTTCCAAACCTGATTAAGGTGACATCAAAAAAATGAAACCCTAAAATCTTCTGTTTAATATTCATAAATTTATTCCTTCACTATGGAAGGAAACCAAACATATTGAGAGCATTTTGTTTTCACATTTAGAAAGAAACTCCAACTAAAGACATTCCAATTGAATACACCTATGCAGTATCAGGTACAATGGTGTACCTGATACTGCTGGAGTATCAAAAGGGACTTAAATAACATTGAACATGACAGACAATCAAGAAAGAGAAAATTTTTACCATAGTTCTTATGTTTACAAAGGTTTTATTTCTGCTGTTAGTTTATTAAATGATTTGATGAAAATACTTGTTGGTATATTCAATCGTGTTATTTTTAAAGACTTAGGGTCTGATTGTTATTGCTAAAATAGTATTTCTCAATAAGCAGACAAAAGTTGTTGGTTTAAATAAGAATTGAGAGGTTTCTATGATTTTATTTTGAGAAATATTGCCATCAGTCAATATCATATATACAGAAAACAAATGTAAAAAATTGCTTTTTTCCAAAAATGAGGCATTTTAATACAGTAAAAATGGTAGGTATCTAAGAAAAATTAACCTCAAATTAGCTGAAGTGTGAGTTGGTGTCTTGACACCATTTCAAAAATTTTTTTTTGGTTGACCAGTGTTATATAGGAAATTCATGAACAAAGAATGAATCAAGGAAGGTCTGTTATATAAGAGACTAAGGCAAGTAAGAAGTTCAATTTTACAGTATCTTCAATACAAATTAGTCTAAAACAAAAATTATATCAGGTCTGTAGTTTAAAAGAAATAAAAGTTGGTTTTCTGCTCAAGGTTCAACTGACTTCACTTCTGCTTTCTCTGTCTTTTCCTTTCTTTGTCTTTTTGGCTGAGTCTTTTCTACTCATATTTTTAAAATTCTTGCTCTTTTTCTTTCTTTCTCATTCTTTTTTCCTCAGTTTCTTCTTTTCTTAATCTTTCTCTTTCCTTTAGTCTTTTGCTCTCTCTTTCTCTCTTTTCACGATGTAGATTTTCATTTTTTTTCTCTCACTGTTATTTTTCTTTTTCCCTCTTAAAGATTCACACTTTTTATCACTTTTTTTGTTTGGCTCTTTTCTTTAGATTCTTTACTGCTACACACACACACACACACACACAAGGATGTTTCAGAAGTAATGTCTTCTACTTAAGCTATAACAGATACCAGAAGCACAATTACAGCATTGGATAGAACAAATTTTCCACTACAAAACACTTTTTTTTTCTCAGTCACCACCATTAGCTGTTTATTTTCACTAGTGATGAACAAGTCTGCATGCTCCACTCATAAAATTTTTACCACTGAAGACAACCCACTTTTTTATTCATATTGTATTCACTTATGAAATATATTATCCACCCTGCCTAACAGTGCTCATATCCACTATTTGGTCTTCAGAAACATTCAGCAAGTGTAGATAAATGTCAATAGGGACAATTCTTTCCACATGGAAGAATTCAATGGCACAGCTCTCCTTTGTAGAGACTTTCATGTCAGACACCATTTAGCCAAACTGCTGCTTAATTCTTATCTGCAAAAAGACAATAAATATATGGATTACTGGTTTTAAAAGTTCAACCACTACTGCCATGTCACTAATAACTGTATATGATGTCATGGTTCAACATAATAAAATACAAGGCATCATTTTCAAAGTGACTATTATAAATGGACATGCATTACACTGTTGTGCAAATTAATTGAAACAAAATGAATAATTCTGTTATTATTTACTTTTTTCATATTTTTCTAATGAAACGTCATCCAGAGCACATATTAGTACTTTGTATGTCCATTCCAAAAAGTCGTTCCTTGCAGATTGATCACAGATTCTTGATTGGACTTAAATCAGGAGAGTTTCCAGGCCAGTCTATAGTACTTTGATTTGCTCACTAGTAAGGCTTGCCAGTGTGTTCATGCAGCATTACAATTCCCGTATGCTTCCTTGGAGTAACGTCCATCACAGACAATGGCCGTAGGACAACTAATCGACAGTCAGGACAATTGTGTCTGGGCTTGATAAAAATCTAGCAATCATGGATGATTTTTCAAGGCTAAACAAATTTCATCGTATACCCCGAAAATAGATTCATATTACTGCCTACCACTGCAAATGACCTAATCTGAGGAAAAAGTAGAAATCGATTGGACCCTGTCATTTCAGTGGATCTAAAACTGACCGAATTTTGAAAGAGACGAAACTAAAGTAGTCATTTCAATTAATTTGCACAAGGGTGTATAATTCTTATTGATTTATCTATTTATTCTTTCCTGTTTTATTCATTTTCAATCTTTGCAATTGTTTACATTTTCATATGGTCTCTCTCTCATTTTCTTCCATTTTATTTTATCTATTTAACTATATATCTATATTAAGTTCTTCATATCTATTTCATTTTGTATTTCCTAATATTTCACCCTCTTCTTTTTTCACCTTGTTGCATTTTTCACGCACGCACACACACTTACCTGTCAGTACAAGTATGTTTTTGTGGGGACATTTAACGAAAGTGAATGTCAGAGACTCAGTAGTGACAAAAATCCTTGTTTAGAAAATCGATTATACTGACTTTAAAGACTTAAGCTTAATTTCTCTTATTTATTTAAGCATTTTATAAAATTCACAAAGCAATTCATAAATGCTTCATTTAAATCAACTTCACCAAAATATAATATTTTCATTGAAATTGGAATGAAAAAAACAGTAAAGGATTCATTTCAATCTATTATTTATAAATGCAAATGATTCTTCTTTTTTATGAACTTTTAAACATGTTTTTGTTTGATTCTTATCTAAGAGCAAATTCATTTGAAGCTCCCAAGTATGAATTATTCCCAAGTATGAATTATTTTCAGACATCAACTTTCTACACAAATTCAAAAATGAAGAAACAAATACTGACTAAAAAGAAATCTTCACAATTTCACGTTTGAAATTTTAGGAAAACATTCCACATATTTCTTGGCTCTTGACTAGTGCTGCAGAAATATAGCAAAAATATTCATTGATATATCAAATATTTGTATAGACAGATAGACACACAGATATGGAAAAAATGAAATAGATAGATAGATAGATAGATAGATAAATAGATAGATAGATAGATAACAGTTTGGAATTGATAGATAAATATGAACAGAATGAAATAGATAGATAGATAGATAATAGTTTGGAATTGATAGATAAATATGAACAGAATGAGATAGATAGATAGATAGATAGATAACAGTTTGGAATAGATAACTAACTATGAACAAAATGAGATAGATAGATAGATAAACATTTTGGAATAGATAGATAAATAAGAGCAGAATTTGATAGATTGTTATCACCTCATTGTTTAACTAATTTTATGTTATATGCACTAATTTTTATTTTCCTTCCTATGCACTAATTTTCCTGCCATTTTTCTTTCTGAATTTTTTTGTATAGATTCACCATTTATTTCTGTTTATAGTTTTCCATTTTCATGAATTTTACTTGATTTTCTTTGAAATCAATAAAACAAAAGATTCTCTTAAAATATTTTGGACAAAATATTCCAATTTGGTCAACAATTATAAATTGTGGATGCTTTTCATGATCAGTTGTGCTCTACATGTTTGACAATACCGAGAATTAAATAATAATCATTAGTCATATTTATTTTTATTTAAGAAGAGAAAATGATCAATCAAGAACTGTTGTGAAGATATAAAATTGATAAATAATTAGAATAACTTTCATTATTTACATTATTCAGACTGTTATCCTCGTCTTCATATCCGTATTCACAACATTTAGGCCGTTGTACACTCCAGCCTTCTTCAGGTGATATATCTACATTATTTAAATTATTTGGACTGTTATCCTCATCATCATTGCTATAGTCACAACGTTTCGGCCATTGTATGCTCCAGCCTTCTTTAGGTGACTGGAATTTCAAATCAAACTCTTTATTTCATCCACTGGGGACGATTATTCTAGTTCCATGTGCCATGCCTCTTCACAATGTCTTTAACTAACAGACGGAAGAGGCATGACATGTGGAACTACAATAATCTACTCCCGTGGATGAAATAAAGGGTTCGGTTCAAAATTCCAATCACTTGAAGAAGGTCAGAGTGTACACTAGCCGAAACATTGGCAATGAAGATGAGGATAAGTCTGAATAATGTAAATAATGCAAGTAATAATAATACCTCATCTCAGAGATATAGAGGCCGAAACCTTGTGAATATGGCAATGAAGATGAGGATAACATTATGAATAATGTAAATAATGCAAGTAATCATAATTCATCTCAAATATATAGACAGATAATTAGAATAAATAAGGATAAAATATTTTTAACATTTATCTAAAGCTGAAACATGAAAACATTTTTCAAATGAAAAACTCATTAAAAATTTATTCTTGAAATTGTTTAACATATGAATAAATAAGCTGAAGGCAATTGTTGCAAAAGTTTCCTAATTATATGGAATTACATCCTATATAATAAAAATGAAATGTTTTTCCTAAAGATATAACAATGAAGATCATTTAAAAAGTTAAGAAGCATTGGCATATGTTTTGAAGTATGAACATTTGAAATTCCACAAGTTTTTTAGTTTATTTTTCTCATTGCTTCTTGATAATTATAACAGAAATCTTTGCTGAAGAGTAACATTTTTTTTCTGATTTCAAAATTGAAATTCAATAGCTTTTATTATTCTTTTCTTATTTCTACATGTCAATTCAACATTCCAATGTCTGTTAGTTAAATTTGCTGCTTTTTTGTTTATTTCTACATTTTTTTCTTTACTTATATTAATTTGGATGACCTATTAATCTGTGTCTGTGTTATTTTAGCTAATTCAACAATAATTTTAATGAGATTTTTTTACTGCTGGTATTTACATTCCAAATTCTGGTTTCATGATACTTGGGGATTCTGTTATTTTAATTGTTTGTCATTTACTCTTTATAAGAAATAATGCTTGTCTGGGAAAAATCATTGCTTGTCTGGGAAAAATCAATTTTTTAATAAAGAAAATTGTCCATTTTTTTGTTTAATTTTCATAGTTTGGATTAATTTTGGGGAAAATAGGCAAATATTTCACTTTAGGATCAAATCCTCCTGAATAAAATCACCATATGAGGTCAAGCTAAAAAAAAAAAAAAAAAAAAAAAAAAAAAGATTGATTTTTTTTCAGCTTATCATTCTGTCAACTCCACACCTGTCATTTTAAAAAATGTGACAACAGAAAAAGCTTTAAGTCTGCAACCAAATAAATAAAATTGAATTACTAGGTTTGAATATCTTATCAAATTTTGAACAGTGAATAATTTTCAAGCAGCATAACATCTAGCCCTGATGTCTGCAGCAAAGACCAAGCATCTCATTGTCACCTTTCAACATCTAAAAATGCCTCATTTTGTATGTTGCATCTTTGGGTAGGCAAAAATAATTGTATTAAAATCAATCTACGCGGTGACTGAAAAGTAACTCCCTATTTTATGTATGATGGACTCTCCTGTCTTGTAAAAATTATAATTAGATGGGAGAGTTCATTATACATAAAGTAGGGAGTAACTTTCCAGTCACTCTGTATATATTTCTATATCAATATATCTCCAGCTTTCTCTTTCTTTTTATATACTACCACTTATGTATATATTTTTTATTTTCTCTGGTAAAGCAAAGGATGATGGTTATTAAAATCTTAACAATAGTGACAGAAAGCTATAAATGTCTTGAATATTAGAAAATAAATAATATTCTTTTGCAGAATTCTCAATAAGAATTATGTTTCATAATTTTCGACCATGTATCAATTATTCTTAAATAACAAAGATTTTGAAACATTTTCAATACGATAAAAATGATGGATCATTAATTAAAATTTTACATTTCTGTTTTGGGGTAATTTTCTCTTGAAACTTGTTTCTAAAATAAACCTTTCATAAATCTATATGTTGAAGAGTAAAATTCTTTATTTTTTCTCTGTCAATGCATCCAGCATCTCGCAAGAAACAGAAGAATCCGTTGTTGCGTCATAATTCAGAAGATGATGAGATGCGTTTCTCTGGACTTCATGGCAAGCATGACATCCCTTCCAAGTCCTTCAAAATGCTTCAGAACTTGACTGTCAATGACAGCCAAGATGATGCCTCTTCCCAAGACGATGGTGAGAAAACACAATTTATGAAAATGTCTGCATTTTTTCTTACTTTGAAAAAACATGTTTAATTTCATCAGTATGTTTTTTACTGCATATTTGATTTTTAATTCAACCTAATTTCATATGTTTTTATGAATTTTACACATTTTTTGCTAATTTTATACTTTTTATGAATTTTATACATTTTTTGCTAATTTCATACATTTTTATGAATTTCCTACATTTTTATGAATTTCATACATTTTTTTGCCAATTTCATACATTTTTTCTAGTTCATTTCCTGCTTTGTTACCATTCTTTCTTTAATTGGCAAAAGAAATCTGCACAAAATAGCCCTGATGGATAAAATCACCAAATTCTGAAAATTCTATTTTTTCACTTTAAGAAACTGAATTCCTGCTTTTTTATTTATGATGGTGGAGGTGGGGTTTGCAAACAGATTTGGTTTAATACCTGATAAATGGTCAATGGAAGCTGTACCAATGATACAAACTTCTGGTGAAGATATTTTACAAGACTGATTCTTTTACTAAAAATATTAAACTTCATGCATTCTGTGATAAGTTCTTTCATGATTACCAAAAGTTGCCACAATAGTAAAATATTGTCCCTATTTTATTTTTATCATAAATTTATTTGTTAGTAATTGGCAATGGCTTTTCGTTCTTTTGTGTAAATCATGGTGAAGATTTAATTAATCTCAAACCATATTTATGACAATCTTTCCATACCTATTCTCACTAGTAGTATAAAATTCATTGACCAATTCCAACCATGCTTTATACATGATACATGCAGAATTTAAATTTTTGCATGATTAGAATTGATTAAAAACATTATACCAACAAAAAGTGAGGCAGAGTATGAAGCATGAATCAAATTCAAATATTCAAAGATTTTCTTAGGTTTAAGGATCAAATTTAATTACAATTTGTTTCCTTTTAAATTTTCAGTTTTAATTTTGAGATTTATTTTTATTCAAAATATTTTTCTATTCTTGTTTTTTTTTTAAATAATTCAATCTTATGGCTACTTTCTTATGTAAGTCTTTGAGTATAGATATTTACCAAGTTTAGCTTAGTCTGGTACAAGGACAATCAAAGATAACAAAAGATGTAAGGATTGGATAGTACCAATATTTCAAAGTAGATAGGTTTGACTTGATTGCTTGCCTGTCTGAATTCTTTGAAATCTAGGCATTTTCATCCAGTGTTGACTATCACCAACTGATTCAAATGAGAAATATACAAGTATCTTAGCCAAGATGTAGAACTGAGTCTAGTTGATGTGTCAGTAATAAATGGTTTAAATTAAATTAGTATTGTACAGTATTTTTTTTTTGTATGACTGGTTATAAAACCAGTCATACATTGGATTCAATTAACCATCCACTTTTTAGTGTTTTCCTTATTGCTGCTGTCAATGATTTCTCTTCATTTAAATTATTATTTATCAAAAGTCTTTAAACAAATTTCTCCCTCCTGGGTAAGATGATAAACATCATCTGTGTCCAGGGTAAGATGATAAACTACATCCAATAGCAAGGCTTCTGATCAGGAGGCTTTGAGGAGTGTGGAACCTCCTCCTCATTGCTGGTGTTCCCAGGTCCACCCTGACCCGGGGTGGTAGCACCTGTCAGAGTCCCAGCTTTGTGAAAATAGTTAACCCCTAAATTGGGTTCAATGCACTACGAAAGTGTAAAAATAGGTTTTAGCACCAACAATACATATTTATAAAAAGTATTCGCAGCAATCCATTTTTGGAAAAAAAACAACAATTATTACCAGTGATACATCATTACCAGCAATAAATTTTTGAAAAAAATATTAGCAGCAATTCATTTTTGAAGAAAAAAGTATTAGCAGCAATCCATTTTTGGAAAAAAACAAAAATATTAGCAGCAATACTGTTGAAATTTTGGCTAATCCTCATCACCAAAATGTTGTAACCTAGGGAAGGTTACTGAATAGAATAATCAAACGAAGGTTGGTAATGAACAATAATACTTAGGACAAGAACAACACATATAAGATTTGCCAGCAGTGCATAGAAGAAGTAGTCAACTGCTAGAAATGAGTCAAGTGAATTACACAATGAATTTCCAACTGCAGACCAACATACAGTATTTACTACTTTATTTATGTGAATTGGGACATACTCATTATCATCTGTAGGTATGTTACAACAAATACATTTTTGAAAAAAAATATTACCAGCTATAAAAATCTTGTCAGCATTAAATAACCCATTAAGGTCGATAGTAAAACAAACCAAACAAATTTCTATAAATAAACTTAGGACCATTCTTTTACCAAATTCCTTCATTTATTTGCAATAGTTTCATTCCTTTTCCATTAATATTTTCAGTTCCTTTTTCCTTATTTTTTGTTTTTTTATAAATATGCAATGCTTTTGTTTTTGTCTCTCTTTAATGCATGCCAATCAACATATTTACCCCCCCCCACTTCAACAGTTTATTTTTTATTTTTAACTTTTCATCAGTTTCTTCTAGTTCTTTCTTTCTTATTGACATTTTTCCCTGCACAACTTTAACCTTCCAGCTTTCTCTAAGTTTAACAAGTTTTCTCTTTTTTTTAAATTTTGACAGTGTTATCATTTTCTTCGGTTTACATAACTTTGTGGTCTGTTTTAAGTTATTCTATAAAATGATTTTAACAATATCTACTCATGTTTTTACTGTTTTAATCCCTGGCAATAAAACAGAAGCAAACTTTTCAAATACATAATTTCTTGTTGCCCTCTAAATTGTTTCTTGAGTTTTCAGAATCCCAATTTTATTCTCTGACCAATGTTTTTTTAATTTGAAGAACAAATCAAAACTAAATTATATTAAAAGGCTAGAATGATTCATTTATTCTTTCAATTCTATATGATAATAAAAGTAAAAAAGAAGGTAGTAAGCCCCTGTCAGTAGGGGTTGACCATGAATAGCATCCTAATTGTCTGCTTGGTTGGAGCATTGACATCTATGACTGTAGTGGTTGATGTGGGAGTGACAATCCCTGTTGCAAAGGCTGAATGTGTATGCTGTTTCTGGTCTGTTGGAGCTGTAAATTTGCTTTCTGCTGGCCTGCTTTCCATGGCGACTTGTGTCAGCTTCTCCTCCCCTGATTTGAGGTGTTTGGTCAGGGTTCCTCTTGATTTGGATTGTATGGCTGCCAGGCTTTCCTAGGACTCTGTGTTGATATCTACAGCTTTCATGTCGCACCTCATGGCATTGCTGTACCGCAGCTTTGGCTGCTCGGCGGGTCTTCTTCCAGAGGCCAGCTCTCCATAACCAATAGAGTCTACACTGTCTGAGCAGTGTGAACATGCTGGGCAGACCTGCTTGAGACAGGACCTCAGTGTTGGGAACCTTGTCTTGCAATGCTATTCCCAGGATGTAGCAGATGCTTCTCATGTGGAAGGTGTTCAGATGCCTTTCTTGCCTGGCATATGTGGTCAAAGCCTCGCTGCCATAGAGCTGCCATCTTGGTCTTCACCATCAGCTTGGGTTTGGTCCACACACATGTTGTGAGGCACACAGGGGTTGTGGCTGCCTTCCCCATTCTCTTGGCAGTCTCTGCATCTAAGGAGAGGTTGTCAGTAATGGTGGAGCCAAGGTACGTGAACTTCCAAGATTTTAAAAACTTTCATACGTTTCTTTGTTTTTTTCCTCCTTTTAATATTTTCTGTCTGTGTCTTGTAAATCATTGAAAATGTTTGCATACTTTTTTTCATGTCATTGTGCTGTCATGTTTGAATGTCTTCATCACTTGCACTATCACTTGCACCATCACACACCATTTTCCAAGAAATTTGACACAATATACAGCATTTCTTTTCTTCAGATCTCCTTCCAACCAGCACTAAAAATTCCTTCTTGAAGATACCAACTCACCTTAATAGGAATTAAAACACCTGTCTGATGCTGCAGTAACACTGTTCCTGACTTCTTTAAATCTAAGAAACTCCAAACAAATCATGAGCAATTAATGAATTTTTCTATTAAAATAAAAGTTTCAATTGTAAACAGCACATTTTCCACATATTTTATAATCAAACCTATTTTTTTAATAAAAGTTTTTCTTTTGAAATATGAACTTGATGAGTTGAGGTAAATTTACCTCCACCTCCTTCTCTTCTTCTCTCTCCCTATCACTCACACTCACACTCACACACACACATTTTCAATACTCTGACTAAATACTCATTTCGGTTGATGTTCAACTGAATATTCTCTTTATCACTGAAAAGTATTGTTCAATACAATAAAACTGCTTCAAGTTCTGAAAATAAGGATCTATATCTAAAATTCTTAAAATGTGTGTGTGTGTGATCGGATGTTGTTTATACATTTCCACAGTTTCCATCCGATTTTGATGAAATTTTTTTTGTTTGATAGATAACTCTTCAGTACTGGTTTTGAGTCCAAATTGTTGATGACAATGGCTCTCCACTACTTCCTGTCCATTGTAACTCTCAGCAACATTTTACTATTTACTATCTGTTCTTGGATATATATCTTTCATAAAAATTACAATAATATTATTTATTATTATACAGTTAAATTTATATAATTAATTATATCTATAATTCTCAAAATGTGTATGTTTGTGTGTGTGATCGGATGTTGTTTATGCGTTTCCGCAGTTTTCATCTGATTTCGATTAGATTTTTTTGTTTGATAGACAATTCTTCAGTGTTGCTTTTGAGTCCAAATTGTTGACGACAATGGCTCTCCACTACTTCCTGTGTATTATAACTCTCAACAACGTTTTACTATTTACTATCTGTTCTTGGATATATAGCTTTAATAAAAAATAAATAGTTTTCAGCCCCCCCTTCAAATTGTTACTTCCCCCCCTTTGGGGATGTGCCTCAGTTGCACCCAAATGTTATTACTAATATTGATTTTCAGGAATTCTGTGTGGAAATGCCAATGCTAAACTGAATAATTTCTGGCTGTTAGGGTTTTTCTTATTATGTACCAATGTTTGATTCTCTGATGGGTTTCTCCAGTCTCACCTGAAAGTGCTCTTAGACTTTGATTCTTGGTTTGATAAACTTGTCAGTCTATGGTGTTTTTATTGAGACAATGGAAAAGAAAAGCATTGCTGTATTTTCCAGCTTACAAGATGCACTATTTTTTCTAAAAAATAACATGAAAAATACATGTGCATCTTCCAAGACAAATGTAAGGCAACGCCCAGGTTCAAGTAAGCTTGGCTAGTCACCTAATTGACTTGACTGGTAGGGACATGGATTTGTATATTGAGTAATTGCACTATAATGTTATCTATCTATCTAATTCAGACTTTTATATGATGTAAACTCAGTACTTAGCTGTTACAAGTATTTCCAAGACTATAAATCTTCCTGGAGCCAAGCCACAAGCTTAAACATGCTTTGTTTACTAGCAGTGGCAGGAGCCTTTTTGATCTTGACAAGTATGTCATTGAAATGCAAACAAAATCAGACGAGGGATTAATGTAAATAATATGTGGCACAAGTATGTGAGGGATGCATCATGAATGTGTTGTCATTAGAGAAGGACTTTTTTTTCTTGGAAATTTCTTTCTGATATCAGCTTCTTCCGAGCTGCAGTATCTTGTAAACTGGAAAATACGGTAATATATTCAGTGCCAATTAACATTTCCTTTTCTGAAATTCTTACTTTTATTTTGTCTTCAACACACTGCTGTGATGCATACCTTTTCTCCATCAACACTATTTAATCACTGGGGAATCCATATTGTTCTGTTCTTGGTCTACGCATATCATTAAAAAGAAATCATTAGTGCTAAATGCATTAAATAGCTTTGAAAGATCATTGGATGCAACACGAAGAATATATTGATGAAAATGTTGGGATAAAAACAATAAAAATAAAGATACTTGTTCAAATCGGTCAGTCAGTTTTGTGCCATACTTGATACATGATTAGGCGATCATGTATCCTTTGATACATGACTGACGAGGCAGATTTTTTTCCCGTAGTAGGTTGCCACTTCTTTCTGTGGTAGACCAGTTGCCATCCAAGGTTATAGAACCCAGTCTGTCCTGCTACTTACACATAACTGGGGGGAGAAGAAGAGGATTCATACCTTTCCCAAGGGTATTAGTGTGTAAGTGAATGTAATGGATTCAAATGGAATTTGAACTCGGCTCTCCAATTCTTCAATCCGAGCTGCTATCCATTACTTCATGCCTTATTCAAATAATATGTATGAAATCATTATAATTTATTTTGTTGCTATAGAAAATATATATCAGTTAAACATATTGAACCATGTCAAAAATTAATGTTCAAAGCTTAGTTTAAAATATTATTGATACAGAAGCTTTTGCAGGGTTTGGCCAGCGTTCAGGAAAAGGAAATCTGCAGTTATGAAAATTCAAGAAATTTTAAAATTAAATTTGTTATTTTTGCTATGATTTTTATGTGCATTTTAAAAACCTTTTTTGATAAGAAATAAGAAACATTATCAGATTTCTATCTGTATAGAATGAATTTTTGCATTCTGTCACATGCATTGATTCATCGGCTAAATGATCTTCACCAAATGATTATTCTATCAACTGAACGCCTATAATACTCTTAAAAAAAAAAAAAAATCTAAAGCAATTTCTACAATATTTGCAGTCAAGCAATTGCTCTTGGTTATGTTAGAGTTTTCACCCTGGTTACCCCAGATTGAAAGCCTTTTTTATTCTTTTGCCTTTCTCTAGATTCAGGTCAAGTAGGTAATTACTGTGAAGCCTCCATCCGCTACAAGGGAAAGCACATTCCATCACCATCTTTCAGGGTGTTGCAGAACTGGGCTGACCATGATACTGAGCCCACACCAGGTATGTTAAGAGTCATAAATTTTATCATTAAACCTTATTCTTTGTAGAATTTAGTCATTTGTAGCTCTGCTAATTTTAATTTCTTAGCAGAATTGCTATTTGCTTGCATTCACATGCTGCTGCTGCTGATTGGATTGATTGTGATTGTGACCATAATGATGATTACAATGCTTTTGGTGAAAAGCATTAACTCAACAAAAAAGAATTACTGATTTTTGAACATTTAAAATTTCCATTCTTTTCCATTCATGATTTCAGTGAATAAATCTTAGGTATATACTTGTTATTTATTAAACTTAGTTTAATACAAACAAGAGTATGGGACACTAAATATTGTTACTGAACTCACAAAAATGATTTAAAAGTCCAGATTGCTTACCATTCTACAATGATAAGGTACCTCCTATGTGTATACATGTTAGGAATCATTCCAAGATTGTTTGGGAATGGAAATTGTGTTTTGTTTTTTGGGTTTTTTTTAGTGGCCATATTCTTTGGATTGGCAATGTACAGCTGTTGCTTTGCTTCTTCTTATGCAGCCTTATACTCAACATTAACTCTTGTGCACTGCACAAGATTTAGTGCTTAAATCTTCTCTTTTAATATAATAACACACACAAGAATTTGAGAGAAAATGTTTATTCAGAAGCCAGCCTTATCCGTGCTCTCCAATTCAACAAAACTTCATTTTGTTGTTGAGTTCCCAATTTCAAATGTCATATCTAATCTCCAATAACTTTTTAAGCACCAATTTTGTAATATTTATATTTTGTAATATTTATATGGCTTCACACTTGATCAAGTAGACCAGGTGTATATAAGGTCAGTATGTAACAAGGTATAAAAAAGGAGATGAAATTGAAAACAAGCACTTGAGAAAATTTTTATTGAATGTCAAAGTTCAATCTGATGTAAATTACTTTTTATACTATTTTGTGTCTTTGTCTGTCTACACTTTTCTGTATTTCTCTTTGTGTTTACACACAAATGTCTACATTGAAGTTAATGTGAAATTTTTCATCAAATTTATTTGGTCACATGTTTTGTTGTATAATGTGATTGACTAAAATGGACTCCAAATCAAATCCCTGTTGATTCTTCTTCTGTTACATGCATGAATAAACAAAAATTCTACTCACTAACTCATCAAAAATTGGATTTATGTTTTGCCTTAATAACAATGCATAACATTTATTGGTTTGTATTAGAGGATTCTTCTAACAATGAAAATTTTGAAATGTTGTCATACTAAAAAGAAAGGGAAATTTGTTTCAGCATTTCTTTTTGCTTTTTATTAAATGCTGTGAATTGATAAAGATCATGAAATCTTTTTAAATTACTTGTTATTTTTCTTTATAGATGAAGCAAATTGTTTTTCTGGCTTTTTATATTTACATCCTTGTGCAAATTTATTGAAACAAAACAAATAATTCCATTATTATTTACTTTTTTTTGTATTTTTCCAATGAAATGTGACCCAGTACATATGTTAGTACTTGGTATATCCATTTGATGAAGTCATTCATTGTAGATTGACCACAGATTCTCAATTGGAATTAAATCAGGAGAGTTTCTGGCCAGTCTATAGTACTTTGATTTGCTCACTGGTAAGGCTAGCCAGTATGCTCATGCAGCATTACAATTTTCATAAACTTCCTTGGAGTAATGCCCATCGCAGACAATGGCTGTAGGACAACTAATCAACAGTTAAGACATTAGTGTCTGGGCATGATAAAAATCTGATGGAATCATGGATGATGCAATATTTTTCAGAGCCACACAAGTTACACCATACACCCCCAAAACAAATTCATCTTACTGCACACCACTGCAAATGACCTAATGTGAGGCAAAAATTGAAACCGATTACAACCTGTCACTCCAGTGGGTCTAAAACTGACCATATGATAAAAGAAATAAAACTAAAGTGGTTGTTTCAATTAATTTGCACACATTTCCAACATTTTTGTCATTTACTCTTTATTGCTTTCTTTGTATTTCTTAAAGATTTTGTTTTTATTTAGGCAATTTCTATATATATTACTTATATCATATGTGTATATTTGAATTAATATTTTGTTGATCATACTGAGAGTATCCAGTATTTGATAACAACTGAGATAATTGAAAGTAAACAAACAAAAACAGAACAAAACATCAACTTTAGTCAGTTTATCCATAATTTTCATCTTGATGTACAGCATCTTATTCACAAAATTGGGAAAATACAATAAAAATGAAACAGACAGATCTTGTTACCTGAGGTCTACACTGAGCAGTGATAGTCTGTTTCATGCTTGAACACAATAATTTAGACTATGTTTTTTTTAATATATATATTGAATTATTTGCAGCTTTATCAAGTTTTATATAAAGTTTGAACGTACTTGAATCTTTTTGGATAAGTTTCAAAAGAAGTTTATTTAAGAAAAGTTGTTTCTTTTCAAGATTGAATCTTTTAATTTTTGGATAGATGTTTAAGGTTTTACTTGTTTTTGTTTTGTTTTTTTAGTTTTTATCATTTTTCATTTTACTCTTTCAGATTTTGATTCATAGATTTTTTTTAATTTTTTGTTTTCCTGAATGAAGTGAGAATATGGTTCAAATTTGTAAAAATGTTTTTCTGCACAAAAATGTTTTTTATAAATGCACAAAATGGTGAATATTTTATAAAAAGAACTAAAAATAAAATATTTTATAAAATGCTACTTTTACAAAATATCTTCTTTAAAAGTTTACGTTTATTAGTTTTTGAGATGAAAATTTTTCTATTTGATGAATATTACATGATAAACATTTATTTTTACCAGCAAAATTCCAAGTATTTTACATCTTTTTTTTATAAGAACCATATTAGTAGAATTGAGCATCGCTTTGAGATTAAAAGATAAAAAAATGATTACAATCTTATAAACATTAAAAATATCCATCTTCAACACTTAATTGTGTGTGAAAATCCTTATGTTTTGACAAATTGCACCAAAAAGGCAATATTGATTCTGGGATTTGTGCTTAAGTTAATTCACTGAAATGTTTTCTGTAGAAGTATAGCTGGCTACTCATATTTGAGGATACCTGTTTACTAGGGTGGCTAGCCAATCCCTATTGCAGATGCTTGCTCAGGCACATTTGTGTTTGTTCAACACCCACACAGCCCACCTGTGGTTTATATTGCAACTATGCTGAGCAGACCTTAGTTACAGTTTCTGGGAAAGAGTGTGTTATCAACAATTTGAACAAGGCCAGCACGCTCAAGCCTTCAGTCACGATGACTTGTGACATCATGCTAGCGCAGTTATTGACAGCCTCCAAGGGTTCCTTCTACCCAATTTCTTTCACAAGGCTTGGGTCAACCCATGGTATGATTTTTAGGCACTTTCCAAAGGTGCTGCATGCTGGGATTGACCCTTCCAGTTTGATAACATCAGGAAGTCTCTTTACTGACAAATCGATGGTGAGATTTGAACCCAGGTATGATGGTCAGAAAGTGAATGTTCTAACAGCTTGGCCATGTGCCCATATACCTTTGTAGAAGTATAAACTTTAAAATTAATACTATACCAGAAAAATTATTCAGAAGTAATCTGAATTGATAGTTTTCTTGTGTTTTTTATTTTTCATGCAATTATTACTGACATTTATTATCTATATTTTTCTATTTATTCTGTTTTAGATTACTATAATTTTTAAATTATAATAGTATTACTTGAGACACATCCAAAAAGCAACTTCCATTTATATACAAAGGAATACTGTAAAGTTTTCAGCATGAGCAAAACTATCTATCTATATTTCTGAGATGAAGTATTATCTACACTATTTACATTATTCGGACTATTGTCCTCATCTTTATCGCCATATTTATTACAATCCTTATGCAATGATCTAGAGACATGAAACAAATTTTGCCCAAATACACTCAAATATTTTAAAAAATACTAATTTCAATAAGAAAATACTAAAATAAGAAAACTTTTAACTTTAAATTTA
The DNA here is from genome assembly GCA_903632075.3 of Acanthosepion pharaonis. Lineage (NCBI taxonomy): Eukaryota > Metazoa > Mollusca > Cephalopoda > Sepiida > Sepiidae > Acanthosepion > Acanthosepion pharaonis. The sequence goes on along the minus strand of CAHIKZ030005631.1, from coordinate 996,380 downwards.
GATTTAGTAATTTAATCACTTGAAATTCAGTGGTAATTATTAGTCCTATTCTAACTTATAATACTGCTAATTAAAATACTTAAAGTATTGTTTGTGACTATTTTTACTTGGCCAAATGTCGATTCGGTCAAATGTCCGTCAGCCAAATGTCCAGCCATGGGAGTGGATAATGTTAAAATCCTTCCAGACTTGATTGCATCTTGAGTCTCAAAACTGGAAGTTGTCACGCTATTTCAAACTGTTGTCATCTAATGTTTGTATCATAAATTTATGATTTCCTTTAGAGATTTCTTCTGTAGGAACCTCATCAAAATGCTGGGTTCAACACTTGAAAATCCCACACTTTACATTGATATTGTTTCAGTTGGAGATCTAAAACAAATTCAAAAATAAGTTCAAGGATCCTGAAAATTTGTACTTTACAATATAAAAGTACATTGATTCCACTAACAATATCAAAATAATACTCAGATTTTGGGTGTGGGCTATGAATTTTTCAGCATGTCCTCATACACAATTAAAATGATCAAGACAAAGTTTTTTTATTTATATTATATTCCTTAATTAAAATGTAAAAATTTATCAATAAGGTTTATTTTTGGACTTTATAGATTTAATAAATTTTGTGAAAGTTACTATCAAAAGATTAACAAAAGTTTTATACAAACAATTTAAATTCTACTCATATACAAATATTTATTGAAATAAAGTACTATATGTTCTTATCAATTCATTTTGATTACATTTAATGATAATTCATACATTAAACAATTACATTATGTCATTCTAAAATAATTATTTGAAGATAGCTATTAAAATTGCATTCTAATTTAATGATTTCTTACTACAATTTTCAAGTTTTGAATGAAGCAGAAGATGTAGAAATAGGGTTAAATTAATTTTTAATAAATTTAACCCTATTAAATTCATTAAAAATTAATTTAACAAATGGTGTTCTATACTATATACAGTATAGGTTTAAATTAATGATTTAATCCTGAAAAATTTAGGATTTTATTTTAGCCATTAAAATTTCTTCAGATTATGCAAATTATTATTTTTTGGAAAGATTCATATTATAATGATTGGTCTTTTTTATTTTTCAGTTTTTTTGGAAGCAAAATATTTTATTTAGAACCAAATATATAATTTTGAAGGCATCATGCCAGATATGGAAGATTTCATAAACACTGGTCTTTTGCTTGATTTATTAATGATTAAAATTGGCAAAAATGTTGCATTTGAGTTGCTCATTGTATTTATGAAAAGTTTGCATATATTTCATATCTTTCATATATTTCATCTTTCATATCTTTTATATATTATCATATATTTCATAAATTTCATGTATTTTCATATATTTCATATCTTTCATAAATTTCATATCTTTCATATATTCCATATCTTTTATATATTTTCATATATTTCATATCTTTCATATATTTTCATATATTTCATTCTTTCATATATTTCATATCTTGCATATATTTCATATGTGAGACACAAAGAACTTGATCACCAGCCCTGTAAATTTTTTCTATGACTCTTTACATTTATAACTTTTGCAAAAATTAATTTTCGATATTCAATTGAAATTTTGTTGAAAGTTTGAGTTTTGTCATATTGCGTTTATTCCTCTTACCATTTGTAGAAGTTCAAGAACATTATTAAAAATAATGTAAATATTGATTTCAGTAGAAAGTAAAACATATTTTTGCCTTTAAATGAAACATTAAAGGAATATTATTCAAAATGATATGTTATTTACACAGATGGAATGAAAGAGGAAACAGAAGATGTTAAACTGAAAGAACAAGAGGAGGAGGAGGAGGAGGAGGGGGAGAAAGAGGAAATGAAAGAAGAGGAAAGGGTGGGAAACTATGTTGATACATCCATTCGATACCGAGGAAAACACATTCCATCCCCATCATTCAATCTCTTAAAAGCTTGGGCATATGGTGATCCCCCCTACTTGTTGACTGTCACAGTAAGTCCTGAAGCAAAGATGACCACAATTATGGCATGGCCTGGATCTCAGACTATTCAACCAGATGGACTTTTCCTGCCCTGCCTGCCATCAGCCAACTCTGTTTTGCTTGATTATGACTACCACTTCAAATTCTTATCCTCACCCAACATGCCCCTAAAAACAAATCTAAAATTTAATCTTTTCTATATCTGATTAATATACTTAATCCTTCTACATATTGTCTCCTTTAAAGGCATAAACTAAACTGTTTCCCTGACAAACAAGAAATTCAAAAACCCAAATCAATGAGTTTAAATCTTTCTATCTTTCTTTTCCATTTCTTTAAATCAAATACCATTGGAAACAGTTTCTTTTAATACTGTATACATTTTTTGTTTTACAATAAGGAGAGCAGTGATATTTGTCAAGTTATAGTCAGGTTTTTCACTAGCATTTAACCAACAAAAGGTTCAAGAACCATTCAATGTAGAGCATTATTAAATGAGGTGTATGAGTATGAAGTGAGGATTATGCAAATATGGAGGCTAGGTTACAGTTCATCTTTGATTTGAAGAGTTTAAGACTGCAGCATTCAGAGAAACAGGAGTCTGTTACATAAAGCAATGATTCTTGAGTAAAAGCTGTATGCATGGAACATTCTTGTTATGATTGAAATAGACAAGGAGTGGTTAAACTCGGTGGATGCAGCATGCCATGTGTTATCTGTAAAGGTCTGAATCTGTGAAACTAAAGAATGTTGATCCAAAGACTTGACATAGAAATAGCAATAAAGCATCAATAAGTATTTGTAGGAAAGGGGCTGCATGGTTGAAAATATATCATGTCCCACAAGGCTGTGTAAATATGTCATGTCCCACAAGGCTGTGTAAATGACTTCAGACTCTATAAAGGCTGGAAAGTGCGGATTGGGCAACTCCAGCCCACATATGGCAGCAATACTTCATTTCAGGTCTTACCTATGATAAAGTATACATCATGCCATAATTCCTACATGTAGCATCTGCCAAAGAGCAATGATTATTAAGCCAGTCTCATAGACTAATGTCTGTCTAATAAGTTAATTCCTCACTGATACTGTAGCCATGTATCAGATTCAGTTTCGCTTAGTTTAGAACAAAGCCATAATATTAAGTCACCCAGCAAGAACTGAACACATTATAGAAATGAATGCACTGTAAGACAAACTATATTTTATATATGCGTTTAAATTCCTTGAGGAACATAGGGCCGCAAGATATCATTGCAGTTTCTATAACAAGCCAGTTTTTTAAGTGAATAGTTTGTTAGCCTACTGGATAACCCTCAACCTGGAGGATCAGGTTTTAAATTCAGAGTTGTCCTTCTCCTAGACCAGTTGCCACCCAAGGCTATAGAACCCAGTCCTGCTATTTACCCATAGCTGAGGGGAGAAGAAGAGGATTCATAACTTTCCCAAGGGTATTAGCACGCAAGTGAATATAATGGATTCGACTGGAATTTGAACTCGGCTCTCTGATTCCTCAATCCGAGCTGCTATCCATTACTCCACCATGCCTGCAGATGCCTTAATAATCTCACAATGACATTTTTGTAAATAGTTTCATATTTGACTCCACTTCACCACAATCAGTAAATTTCTTGCTGAAAAACATTTACATAATTCTTTATTTATTTCTAGAAATGATATTTTTAGTGGGCACATGTATTTGAATTTTGATCCCTCAATTTAATTTTCCTAAATAGGGAAATTAATAACAACTGGCCCAGGTTGTTTATAAATTCTTTATACATATGAAATTATGTATCATATGAACAGACAAATGAAAACACATACATATAAAATGGTGTATAAATGAGATAAAAATTAAAATGTAAAATCATAAAATTGTAGAACAAAATCAACAAATTTGGTTCAATAACTGTCCTGGGTATGATTGACAGACTACATCTATGTCCTGAGTAAGATAATAAACTACATCCGGCAGCAAGACTTTTCATCAGGGGGTTTTGAGGAGTGTAGAACCTCCTCTTAATTGCTGGTGTTCCCAGGTCCACCCTGATCTGGGGTGGTAGCACCTGTCAGGGTCCCAGCTATGGTCAAATAATGAACCCCTAAACTGGGATCAAGACACTATGAAAGTGTAAAAATAGGTTTTAATACCAGCAATACTTTTTGAGAAAAATTATTATCAGCAATACATTTTTGGAAAAATATTACTAACAATATGTTTTTGAAAACAAATATTATCAGTAAGAAAAATCATGTCAGCATTAAATAACAGATTGTGATTGATATGCCATAAAACAAACCACACTAAACCAATAACAACAACAATGATGACCATGAATCCTCAGAAATGTTAATACAAGCAAAGACAACTTTTATTTTATTTTATAGATCTTATGACAATGGAAAGTTTTTTTTATTTTTATGCAAGGATAAATTGTGTCTTAGGAAGAGTAGGATGATAGAAAAAGAAAAAAGGAGTATCACTTTTAAAAAAGAAGTTTCATTTTTTAAAAAAGGAGTATGTTTTAAAAAATGAGTATCATTTTTAAAAAAGAAGTATCACTTTTAAAAAGGAGTATCACTTTTAAAAACGAGTATTACTTTTGAAAAAGGAGCATTACTTTTAAAAAGGAGTATCATTTTTAAAAAAAGGAGTATCACTTGTGAAAAAAAAGGAGTATTATTTATGATTGCAAGGAATAAAGAATAGGAAGTAAGAGAAAGAGGAGGTTATGGAAAATACAGGCAGAGAAAACTAAACAGTTGGTGGTCAATTTGAAAGTATTACAGACAGAAAATGAGGTGAATTTTGTTGTTGGGTTACTTTTATAATAAGTTTAGATGATTCTAGGATGACCTGCAAAGAAAAACAGAAAATATTTTGATTGGATTGGAAATCAAAAAATAATAAATACAATTTGAAATATGATAAAAAGCTTCTTGTAAGCAAATATGTATGCATGTAAATTGATGTAATGGAATAACCTGTCAGCCCAATGAGTGACTACACTATAGGTAGTAACTACCTATAAATATCTGTAAGTCAATGGACTACAGAGTTTAGCTGGGATCTGTTGAGTATGACTCAGATTTATGCGAGAACTACCGATCCTCCAATAGTAGCACTCACTACTGGATTGACTTGTGATGGCCTTGTGCATAACTGTTACCTTTATTCTTATTGTATTGGTTTTTACAATAAACCTTTACTTATTTTATCCATCGTGTTGTTCAAGTATATATTCCTATTAGCATGGAATATAACATAAATATATTTACATCTGTACATATGACACACAAAAATACTACATACATTTATTTAGGTATGTAAATTGCTACAATAGGGCCAATCTGTAGAAAATAGGATGCAAAATATCCACATAAGTTGGCAACTATTTGATATTTACAATTGTTTAAATTTGCCAAAGATTTTTGCATAGTATTATATTTTCCTGTCTGTAATTTTTTTACTTATTAAAGATATAACTGATAATGTTTCAAATTATTTTTGACTGCTTTAAAATTTTTAACTGTTTAAAAATTTTGTAATATGAAATCAGGTAAAAAAATTGCCCTTAACTCTTAAAAATAAAATAAGTGTTACAAAAGTCCATGTTTTTAAAATTATATTGCAAGAATAAAAAGCAATTATTGAGAAACTTTTAAGCAATAATTTTTTCCTTCTAATTTATAAAAAGCCAGGGATGGTTTGTATTCTGAAATATTCTATCATTCTGTGATAACTGAGAATAAAAAATTGTATCCAACAAATGTCTTAAACCTCATTCACAATCAACAAAAATTCATTTTTAATATAGATAACTTGTAAGAAATAATTATTTACTGCTAAATTTGATAGTTTTTTTTTTAAATAAATATTTTATTAATAAATGTTATTTTTTAATAAATGCTTTTTTATTAATATCTTATTTAAAATAACTCATCAACTCTTCATCAAGGTTTTTTTTACTGATTTACTGAATTCATGGATAATCTTCTCATAAATAATTGCTCAAAACAAACAATTGTCCAGAAATCTGTCAATTGATAAACTAATAGTTATGGAGAGCGAATTTCAAGCAATAGGTTTACAATAAATTCATAGAAAATGAGATAAAATTAGAGTCACTTAGAAAAGCAACAGAAAATTTAATTATAAAAATCATATCATCTAAAAATTTAATCAGCATTAACAAAGCCAAAGAATATATTGAACAAAACATATTATGTAGTCTGACGATTGTATGGAGTGATGGTGCTATTATAGAAAGTTTATGCAACTGTTTTATTTTCAGAACCTTTGGAAGACTTGGTATTGTTTTCTGGGACCAGCCAGAGGAATAATATTTAGTTTTGTATCTTTGGTTCAAGATAATTGCCTGTTCAAATAATGTTACAAGCAATAAAATCATGAAACCTGAAAAATACACACAAGTTTAATGCAGTCTTGGTTTATTTACTGCATATAAAGAAAAGAGAAAGAATTGATTTCTCAACCCTGGAGTTCTTCAGAATGCATTCAGTATCAAATGAATTCTTAAATGCAGCCTTTCGGTTAAATTGTCAGTGACAATTGATTAATAAGAATCATGACTTTTATTTTCAAATCTTCATTGATTAGTTACTTTGACAACTACAAAGGTCTGTCTATATCTCTGAGATGAGGTATTATGATTACTCGCATTATTTACATTATTCAGATTGTTATCCTCAATTTCAGTGCCATATTCACAACATTTCAGCCTCTATACCTCTGAGATGAGGTATTATGATTATTGACATTATTTACATTATATGGACTGTTATCCTCATTTTCATTGCCATATTCACAACATTTTGGCCTCTATATCTCTGAGATGAGGTATTATGATTGCCGGAATTATTTACATTATTCGTAATGTTATCCTCATATTCACAACGTTTCGGCCATTGTATGCTCCAGCCTTCTTCAGGTGATTGAAATTTCAAACCAAACCCTTTATTTCATCCTCAAGGACACATCGCCCAGTGGATAAAGATGTTGGTTAGATCCAGTGACTAAACCAAAGAGCTGTGAGCTCAATACCAGGCCACAAACTTGGTGAGTTGAGCTAAAGGGAAATCTGGAAGAGGCATGGCACGTGGAACTAGAACAATCTACCCCAGTGGATGAAATAAAGGGTTCGGTTCAAAATTCCAATCACTTGAAGAAGGCTGGAGCGTACAACAGCCAAAACATTGTGAATGTGGCAATGAAGATGAGGATAACAGTTCAAATAATGTAACTAATCCAAGTAATCATAATACCTCATCTCAGACATATAGAGCTCAAAACGTTGTGAATATGGCAATGAAGATGAGGTTAACAGTCCAAATAATGTAAATAATGCAAGTAATCATAATACCTCACCTAAGAGATATAGAGGCTGAAATGTTGTGAATATGGCAATGAAGATGAGGATAACAGTCCGAATAATGTAAATAATGAAAGTAATCATAATACCTCATCTCAGAGATATAGAGGCTGAAATGTTGTGAATATAGCAATGAAGATGAGGATAACAGTCCGAATAATATAAATAATGCAACTACAAAGATGTTTACTGATTTTCCTTCTCAATCCAGACCTTGTCACTCACCTGCATGATTCATTAACTGCCAATTGAATCTTACCAAATTCTTATGAAAGTGTCACTGTGCATTCAATATATCTCTCTGGGTTATGTTTCAGTGCGGAAATCAAAGCCAAAACCAAAACCATCAACAGTAGATGAAGAAGAGGAGAAAACTGATGGCCCCAGTGAAGTGCGATATTCTGGTGGCCACATCCCTTCCCGGGTGTTTAAAGTACTGCAAATGAGTGTTGCAGGTTCAGAGCCTGTTGAAGCAACAAGCAGTAAGTATTTTTAAGCATCTGGAATGTTATAATCTGTAAGTCATTTTGCTAGTTTTTATAGCCACATCACTTGAGGTGATAACTCTGATCCACATGAGACTGAATTTTGATTTTATTTCTTGCTTGCATAATCAGTCAGCTGTATTTATAAATCCAAAAACTAGAAAAATAGGTTTTGCATGATATGATATTGGTCAGCATATAAACACTTTTTCAACTTGCTTAACAAGATCATTATCCTCATCTTCATTGGCATATTCACAATGTTTCAGCCATTGTATGCTCCAGCCATTTTCAGGTGATTACAATTTCAAACCAAACCTTTTATTTCGTCCATCGGGGTAGATTGTTCTAGTTCCACGTGCCATGCCTCTCACAGCCGTCTCAGTAATTTCCCTTTAACTCAACTCTCAACTCGAGGATACATGGCCCAGTGGATAAAAGCATTGGTTAGATCCAGTGACTAGACCCAAAGAGTTGTGAGTTCAATACAAGGCCACAGCAGTGGTGAAACAAAACTTGGAGAGTTGAGTTAAAGGGAAATAACTGAGACACCTGGAAGAGGCATGGTACGTGGAACTAGAACAGTCTACCCTGGTAGATGAAATAATAGGTTCAGTTTGAAATTCCAATCACTTGAAGAAGGCCTGAGCGTACAATGGCTGAAATGTTGTGAATATGGCAATGAAGATGAGGATAACAATCTGAACAATGTAAATAATGCAAGTAAAGTGGTTGTTTCAATTAATTTGCACAAGGGTGTTTAAAAAAGAGTATTTTTGGAGAAGAGAGTCTCAGATGATAAAAAATGGATTTATTATGGAATTCAAAATGAAGAAAATTGTGGCTAGATTAAGAGGAACCTTTAACATATCAACTTAAATAGAATTTCCTAGAGTAAAAAGAGTTTTCTTTGTCTGGTGAGATTCAAAAGGAATTTTTATTATGACTTACTAGAAGCTGAACAAAGAATTAAGAAGCAACATTATAGTGAACAAGTGATTTGTTTTATTTTTGGTGCATTTAGACAAGGAAATCACCTGGTAATTTTGTTACCTGACAATACATGTACTCAAATTTCAAATAGGATGTCGAAAACAATCAAGGAGGTGAGATAAAACGTTCTTCTACATGTACCTTACTTTCAGGCCTGTCATCTTCAGGTTATCATTTATTTTGTTCTATGAAGTTCTTGCTGTCTTATCAGTCAGTCATTTATGTGCCATGCGTGATACACACTTAGGCGATCATGTATCTTTCGATACCTGAGTGACGAGGCAGATTTCTTTCTGCAATAGATTGCCATTTGTTTCTGTAGTAGACCAGTTGCCAGCCAAGGCTAAAGAACCTGGCCTGTCCTGCTATTTACCCATATCTGGGGGGAGAAGAAGAGGATTCATGCCTTTCCCAAGGGTATTAGCATGTAAGTGAATATAATGGATACAGTAGGAATTTGAACTCTGCTTTCCGATTCCTCAATCCGAGCCACTACCCATTACTTCACCAGCAGTTCTATTAATATATTGAAAAATTTCCTGAAGAATTTTTCAAATCAAAACTAGTCTTAGCCAATTTAGATGAAAGGCAACATGGTGACTAATGGATTTATATGAATAAAAGATGTTATTAAAAAATGTTTGTAACTTTTGCATCTTTCTAATAAAAGTATTGATATCTTTCATATTATGCAATAAAAAGTATTAGAAATTCTTTATTAATCCATTTATTATGATTTAATAATGATGATTTAATTATGATTTAATAAAGATGAAGATCAACCTCTTCAATTTATTTATAAATATATATAATATTTACATGTAAAAATATTTTCCTGCAAAAGAATTCTAAGGATTTTTCAATACCTCAATATTTTCTCAAGTAGAGAGTGAAAATATCAATGGTGGTCACTCTGGATGTAATGGTTCTTATTTTATTATACCAATGTCAGAATTTGATGTCAGTGGTATGGCTGTCGAGGTTGAACTTTTCTACCAATAACCTATAATTTTTGTCACAGATAGTAGTCTGACAAAATGGAATTCGACAAGAAAACACATATGAAGATGTATAGTATTGAGTGCCCTCCATACATAAAAAATTGCACTCATTGACATTAATTAATGCTTGCTGAATATTTATGTAGAAGAAATAGAGGATCTGAGCACTGTTAGACAATGGGTAATGCATTTCAGCAGTGTATGTGAGAAGTCATGTTCTGAGAAGTACTGCTTTGTTGTCAATACATAAAATGAAGAGCACCTTGAAAAAGCATAGCTAATTAATGATGACACTATGTAAAAAATAATACTTTGTAGCTAAAAAGTTGCTCTATCCAATGATGTTATTGTGATCCCAGGATCTACTGTAGTTTTCATGGAAATAAATAGAAAGGATTACTTCTAGAGTATTCCCTATATTTTCCCATTCCCACTTGGAGAAGAAGACACATGCAGCTGCAAATTATGTGACCAATATTGCAATGCAGAGTAATTCATACTAATATTAATTAGATAAAAAGAAGTAATGAAGGATTTTTTTTTTCCATTTTTCCCAGGTGCCAATCAAAGTGAAGATGATGATAAACCTGTAAGATCGCAACCTCGTCAGTCCCGGTCGATGAGAATTATACAAAAGTCAAAAATACCTCCTCAAGAAAGTGCAGCTGAGATGGGATGTACAGACTTTTAACATACTAAAAATGAGATCCATTCTTTTCTATAATTTGATAAACCGACCCATCCCCATGCACGCATACACACACACACATATTCACACACAAAACCCAACACACACACATACAGAGCAACATACACACACAACCAACATTATGTATACAAATACAAAACTACAGAGCTCAGAAGTTTTTCTTGAGTAATATTAATAATTATATTGATGGCAATAATTTTAATTGCAAAGCTGATGATAATAATGATTATTACTATTATTGTTATAATTTTGATAGTATTGAGTCCCTACCAGTGTTTTTGTAAGATGTGTGCAATGCTCTTTTGGTTCTGCTTCCTTTCCTCTACTTGTGTTCTTTTCTGACACAAGATGTATTACTTGCTTCTATTGATGCTTGTGTCTTTTAAACAAAAGGAATGGATTTAAAAAAAAAAAAAAATCTTCTATTCACTATTTATGTTGCTTCTGATTGTTCCTTCTTGATCAAGTAATTTATTGCTTGAACAATCACAGGATGAAACTTTAACTTATTCTTTGAAAACATTCAGCTAAGGTGTGTTATATCAGCATTAGTATTATCTATCTATCTATAACTTTGATGTCAAGATTTACACGCCCTTAAATGAAAGGCTCGTTTGTATTTCTGCCCTAATTTCTTTATGAGAAATGATTCTTCTTTTTTTTTTTTTTTTTTTTTTTTTTAGTAATCTTTGTCTTGTTTACAATTTTTTAAAATTTGGTTTAATGATTTCAAGTGTTCTCAGATTTCATCCGGTCAAGATGAATCTGACTTTCACAATATCTCTTTCTGTCCAATTTCTCTGACTAAACCCAATAAAAA